>CAJQZN010039763.1:0-33705 GCA_907164685.1 Colias eurytheme
GCGCGCAGCTGCAGCGTGTAGGCGCGCGAGCCCGGCCCCACGCCCTCGCCGCCCGCGAACGTCGCGTACGGACTTATTTCGTACACGTCTGTTTTTTACAATATATTTGTTTGACGCTTTAAAGTTGGAAACCTTTGTGGATAAGTAAACAAAGTTTCTTCTTTGCTCTATAAAGTTCTAACGGATATTATAAACAAGGAAATAAGATAGCGGGATAAATACATTATGTTATGTATCTTCGAGTAAATCTTGTATGAATGTAACTGCATAAAATTATTAAAACTATACTGTTTATGTTTCATTCAAAAACTTCAATCAGGACGAGCATAATCTACTATTTTATCATATTTAAAAAAATAAATATATGTTCCATTACATAGAAATATTTAATTTATGTATTTAAACGAATAGCAAACAAAAACATTTCCGCGAGACAATTAGAAGTTTGACAAACCTGGAGGGTCTGGCGGCAGTTTGGGCGTGGAGTGCGGCGGCCGGTACGTTCCGCACACGGCCTTGTCAGCACTCGTCGTCAGTCGAGGCACGGCCACGTCTGACCTACATGGATATTCATTTTAAACTTTTTTTTTTCATATTTGTAAACATTGAGATGTTTCTCGACATTTTTTTCATATATATATTTTTATTTTTATTTTTTTTTATCGTATATTTTCGAGACCGATAAAATCTAGAAATTATTGTAGACATAAAAAAATGCAATCGAGGAAAAAGGAAAACATCAATTTAATAATAATAAATCATCATCTATTATTTAATATATTTATTATATTTATAGTTCTGTTAGGTAAACATTGTTTCATTGTTTTTAACAATTTACGTTTTGATCCGATATTTAATAAAAATAGTAAAATATTTTCAATACGAGTATTTTTTCCTAGAATTTCATCTAGGTTTAAACGATATGTGACGCGTATAACGTACTTTTCTCCAGTATCATCACATCAAACCTCACGCCCTCGTTAAATAAATGTCTTCTACATAGAGCTATCTGAAAAATCCCGAACGGATACAGAGGTGAAAAGGGTCAATGAAATCACATAGAATTGTTGATATGAGGGTCTCCTGTCAGCTCCTCGTCATTCGCAGACTCGTATTTCATTAAAGCCCATATAATGCGACGTATTCTGTTGTAATTACTGATGAGTAAAGATAAGTACTTTACCCCAGGTGCGATTTTAAATACATAATGTATATTTTCAATAATATTGTAGAAATATGAAAAACATTTTTCACATAATAATTTCAAAATAAACAAATCAAAGCAATTATTCATTCACTGTATTGGTTTTCTCGTAATAGGTAGGTACTTTGAAGTCATAAATAATAAGTATTGCAAAGAGACCAAAAGTCGTCATGACAACGTCAAAGGCTCCGACGACTTGAATATTGCTTTATCTATACGAGTAGAATTTACGAGTACATTATTAGAAATATTGGATAGAAAATGTACCGTCACTTTATAATGGAAATTCTTGTTCATTATTATTTAAAGTAATTTAAATATTTTATTCTTCGCTTGTTCATTATTGCGAAGTTATTACATTTAAATTTATCACGATCGTGTTTGATAAATTATCGTGAGTAAAGTTTTTGTTTATATTAGTTATTATGAAACAACATGATGAATAATTTATTGAACATCGGTATTTATTAAATATGGAAATGGGTCAATTATTATTCACGAATGTATGAAGATTAAAAGTGGATAACTAGGTTAATAAGCTCTTCTAGATGCTAACCGTATTTTTTTTAAGAAAAATGTTTTCACAACTACCCACATTGCTTAGCTATTAAAATAAATTCGAATGAAGGATTACTGCAGTTAGTATAGGGCAAATGTTATGAAACGTCTGATCTTTATCTACATTGAACGTATTTATTTATTTTATAGCGTTTTTAATTGCGTTTTTTCCAATGTTTAACAGGTTTGTTACAAAAGTTAAGTAAAAATTAATATTTTGCTAATAATATTATATATAAATTTGCAGTTCAGGAAATCTGACTATTATAAATTTATATTCCGATGGTCTTGTTATGTATCAGAGTATGAATAATTTGCATAAATTGCTACCTTGTTTTAGTGTAAGAAGATTATTCAACCTTCAAAATATCGATTTTCTCTGAGTGTTCCTTGACTAGATTTACTTTAGATACTTCGAGTTAATGTGAATAATGTGTGAGGTGGTAGTTTTGTGTGCAGTAATAGATATATTCTTGGAATGCGAAAAAAGAAAGTTTCGTGATGCTTGTGACTACATATTTTCAAATGTTGCTCTTTTATACGTACATAACTTCTTGCGCCCAATTCTTGCCCTCTATAAATATTAGGTAGCGTAATAAAGAGCAAAAATGCTATTTTTATATTTTTGTAGGATGATGGTAAAATCATGCATTTGTAAATCGATTACTTTCGCGAGTAATTCCTACATGAGACGGTACTCCAGCGGACGCAGCGGTGCATTGGCGACAGTTTATCGTAAATATGTAATGTTTGTTGAATTAATTTGTACTTTAAAAAAATTTTTGCACGCCATTTACAATGGTAGTATATGTGATATAAATATTGTATATTAACACCTTTGTATGACCATATACGAGCAAATAAACAGATTTGATTTGATTTGATTTGAATAATGGCGATATCATAACAACATACCGTCCACTGCCTCTTACCTGGTATCACTATATAGTATACTAGAGGTCCGCCCCGGCTTCGCCCGTGGTACATATTTCGCAATAAAAGGTAGCCTATGTCCTTTCTCGGGTATCAAACTATCTTCATACCAAATTTCATGCAAATTGGTTCAGTAGTTTAGGCGTGATTAAGTAACAGACAGACAGACAGACAGAGTTACTTTCGCATTTATAATATTAGTATGGATACTAACCTCTTCCGTCTCAACAGTATAGCGAGTATAGTAAGTGCAGCCAGCGACAGCGCGGCACATAATGCCAGCAGTAGTGCCAGTTCCCCCGCGGTTGCGGGAAAGGGGGCGTCCACTTCCTCCGCGAAGCCCCCGTCAGCGGGTCCGCTTGAAAACTCGTATACTTCCCGCGTCCATCCCGCTTCATTGGACGCGCGAGCCGCCACGCGGTACCGAGATCCGGGAGTTAGACCTACACATGGATGATAAACAACTAGACCCATAATAACAGTTATTGTCCGATGCAAAACTGCCTAGTTACGCATATAGACAAGTCATTTCAATGAATACCACTCGGCAACTTTGACGACCTTTTAGGCAATTTTGAGTAATAGTACGTCTATGCTTATGGACGATATTTTTTAAGGTTGAGTAATAGAAAAACTATTGTGAAGTGATACTGTGGCATCATTTTAAGAAGATAACAAAGGAATAGATTTGTGTGTATAGATTATTGAGAAGAAAATAAATGTAATGAACAAATATGACGTGTTTTATTTCAGTTAGTGTGCATTTAATTATTATTCAAAATGGATAATATAGCAAACAAGAATAAGATAAATATTGTAGCGCCATGATAGTTACAAATTTAAATACCTTGTATTTAATTTTCACAAAATAATTTAATCTCCAAGTACCATACACATACCCGATGGGGCTATACAAAAATTATTTACAATATCTGTTTATTCTTTAAACACAATTTACAAATGAAAAAAACAATTACCACAAAAATCTACTCACCACCCAAAATAACTTCCCCACCAACGGGCACGTCCCTAGCGCCCGTGACCCCCGACCCGGCCCACTCAAGCTTCAAGGCCACGGGGCCGCAACCCCCATCCGACCACATACTAGTGTCGAATCTAGCATGAGTCGCATTGGCTCTAATCCAGCGACTATCTGGGGGTGCTACTGGTGGACCCCCAGATGTTCGTATAGATATCTCAGTACCGGGGGGTCCGCCGGCTGAACCGTACGCTCGGTACGCGGAGCCACAGCGCAAGCCTGTGAGGGTTACGGGCCCCGGAGTGGCTGATTGTATCCGCCATTCACCCTAGAAATTGTCATTGATGTTTGCTGTTCTTTCATAAAGACATAATACATGATTCATAACTATTAATTTTAGAGCAGTTGATGTTATGTACCTTTTGAGCAAAGTAACTAAAACTAGTTTGCAAATGTTAATCATATAAAAAATCGACATAGATAATACAAGCTAGTAAGCTACATCGTTTACAGTTTAAAAATTGCTGACAAGCAGAATAAGCATAATAATATGTGAATATATTATAACAACTTTTCTATTAAATGCGATAAAATTAATTCAATTCTACCTCTTTAAAGTACATTACGTTTTTTTAGGTACTTAGTGCTCTAAAAAGCGTATTTAGATTTAGTTTTAGTATTTTATAAGAAACTAGAACGAGAAAATAATGCAAACTACTTTCGTATTCAAATCCCTACTCGCCTTCTCCATTATCGAAGGCTTCTATATTTAGTGAATTAAATATATAAAATGTAAATGTAAATACTTTCTCCTTAGCTTAGAATTTGAAATCAATTATTGCACGACAATGTTGAGATTAGATTATTATTAAGGGCTTTCTTAATAAAGCCTTACATCGTTGTATAATGAGTATTCAAACTTCAACAATTCGTTATACGATGTATTTAACGTTAATATTTATAAAAAACTAAACTGGCTTTTAATTACACCGCCACATGATAGTAAGCAATCATCGCTCACGGGCATTTACAAATGTGAATTGTTATTAAAATCTCATGGTCCATGGATGTGTTGATTGCTAATTCTAAAGTAAATAAATATATTCATATCATGTTTTCAGTGCCTTTCTTTGGAAACAACAAAATATAGTCCATAAAATTAATTTTAATATAAATCACCAAATCCTATAAAACTCACCTCCGGTGCAGCCAGTCTCCAATGCAGAGTAAAAGCCTTAGCCAGTGCATGTCCAGGGACCCTCGGAGCTGGTCGCAGTTCCAACTCCAGTTCCCGGGACCGGGCCTCTAATAGCGAGAGGCCCGGGGGGCTCGGAGGGCGGAGCACTATCACGCGCCAGGTGACTGAGTCCGAGCCGTGCGGGTTTTCCGCTACGCATGTGTAGTTATCCGCGTGGGATAGTTCTAGATCTGATTGGAAATACGTGGCAATTGTGGTACTGATGGTAAATAGTAATTAAGATATATGCATTTATTAGTACTAAAATAAGTGGATGGATGCATGTATGTGCAATATAATATTGATCATAAATACGAAATTTTATTTAGATTTCATATCAATATCTTAAACAACAAGGACAATAAACTATAAAGGGAATTTTTATCAATTATTTATCAAACTGTAATTTTCTAATACAGCTAAGTATAGTAAAGAATTTGTTGACACAATATCACGAAGCAAATTAATACACTAGTTGACCAGATATCAAAACACCAGGTGGCGTCATATGAAGCAGCACACTGCGCGTGGGTGCATTTATCTACTAACTACACATAAGACGAACTTCGAAGGGGGGCGAAGGGGGTCAGCGGCTTCGAGGGAAGCCCGTCTATGGTGGTCTATGGTGGCTTGCCTTCAAATGAGACGAAAGTCAAAATGTTCCAAATGATTGGAAGTTAAAGCTTCAACAATACTCACTCCGAATCATCAGCGCATCCCCATCCATATGAAAAGGCGGTCTCACATGCAGCGGTGTGCCCGCTCGCAGCCAGCGCTTAGCGGGCGGAGGTGCGCCCCCCACCGCACAGCGCAGAGATAGCGCTGCTCCAGCGCTGCCGACGGCTACACCGCCGAATGAAGATATGCGGGCAGGCGCTGGAACCGCTTGTTGGTTAGTTTGGTGATTAGGGTTGTATTGCATGTTTGTTTTAGTATACGAGTATGAGCTAAACTTCAATGCAATCTTCAATATTATAATTATGAAACATTTATGCAATCATCATAAGTTTTTCTATCAATGATTTTTTTTAGTAGCTATAGGTTTTGATATATTGAATTAGTTCTACAAAATTGCCCATTTCAAAGAACTGCTTTTTATTTCTAGAATAGAGCTAAACATGTAAAAGATTTAAATATTACACAATAACGACGTCGACAAAATTCCTAGAATTGAAAATCAAGTTGCACTAACTGAAAATGTTACAAATGCGACCGAATAAACTACTAGTCGCTAGAATCAACTCTATAGTTGTACAAACTTCAATTCAACAAACTGAACAAGCTCCTAGTTGCAGTCCGTTTGAACCAGAACCCGGAGAGTGTTATATTAAAAATATATAACAAGCAAATGTCTAACCAACAATATAATAACATATATTTTAAACAAAATTACATTCTAGATAGATATTATGTGCTCGATACGTCGTCACCAACGCACAAGACGCGTGTAGAGCATTAGAACAACGGTTACGCTGTTACGGGAAGTGGCCATTGCTAAAATTCATTCATGTCGTCACAAAAGAACAAGCGTCGCGGCCTTTCAGTCGAAGAGGAAACTTTTAAGAAGGTTTTAGAACCTTCTAGAAGCTTTTCGAATGTTTTAGAACTTACCAAACGCAGTGACCCTTCAGGCGCGCAAAGCTGCTATACGGCCGAAACGGAAGCGACTAGAAAGAACTAGAACCTTCTCGAAGCGGGCGCGCGCCCACGCCTCGTACATGTGACCGGCGCACAGATCTGACAACCGTTCCCCGAGCACAACGATCTTCTTCTAGGAGTTTCAAAATGTTCAGAAGGTTCTCGAATGTTCTAGAACTCACCAAGCGCAGTAGTCTGGCACGCTACCACAGCGGAGGGCGGTCCATCCCCCGCGGCGGTGGCAGCACGTGCCCACGCCTCGTACGTGCGGCCGGCACGAAGCCCGCGCAGAGTACGTGCGCACTCCGCACCTTCTTCACCCTCTACGCACGTACTTACGCGCGTCACGTTCGCTTCTTGCGACCTATGAGAGGTAGAGCGGGCTAGTAAGCACACACGTTGAAGTATTTTTGCCGAAAATTAGTTAAACATACTTGTGTTTTGAACGTTGTATTCAAGTTTTGAACAAGACTTAGAATAGGTTTATTTGAAAAGTATAAGCAAAAATATTAACAAAATAAATGCCCGGATTGTGTGTTTATTGTAACATTTATGAAATTTACCATCACTGGAACAAAATGACATTACAACGCCTGAAATTAATTACATCCTAAATTATAAACTATTATATTTAAGTTCAGAACAATCAACACCATTCGATATAATATAATTATTATTACATTATTCCACATACCCCGACAAATCCTTAACATACAAGGAGTAATGTGTGAGTCGTCCGTTGGGCTCTACGGGCGGCAACCACGAGGCGCGCAGCGAGCGCTCGCTCAGCGCTATCAATTTGATACCGCTTGGAGCGCTTGGTACTATAAGTAATGGGTTTATTTATAGGAAAGTGATCGAAAATCAATCGTTTGTAGGTAATATGTTCTATGTAGCTATAGAAATAGACACAATAGTTTTTATTTAGCTACATAAATAGACACAATAGTTAGTATTGTCCATAATGTAAGATAGTATTTCGATCCTATTCGATATGAAGGAGGTACCTAATAAATTAATCCTAGGTCTACGTGTATTTATGTACTTTAGTGTGTAATTATTGTAGGTATATTATGTAATATTTACAAAACATACCCATTTCAAAAAGTTGGATGTCTGTGTACTGTTAGAAATTGTATTTATCTTTAAACAAGGTGTTGATAAGAATTTCTGTTTGCATTGAATTCTAGGATGGAAAACTGAAACACCAAGAAGCGAGAATTAAGTTCGGGAAACTATTTTGAAGTAGTTTAAACTTACACAAGTCACACGTTGACGCAGAACTAACAAACCTTACATGAAACTACTTTAAGCCGTGTAGAGTTGACTTAATGAAATACACTTTTCCTAAAGTTTTACAGGCAAAGAAGTCACGACACATTTAGGTCACATTGAACAAATAATGCAAATAAACTTACCATCTTCATCAGTCCTGCACATTTGTGGAGGGGACAGAGGCCCATCGCCAGCGGCGTTATGTGCACGAACCCTTATATCGTATTCTGAGTATGGAGTTAGTCGCGATACCGTTGTTTCTTCACCCTGGTAGAAATATGAAATTAAACTAAAACATCCCGAAATTTTTTGCTTTACATGTAGTATGTACCTCCAATCACAAATCATAAAAAAAGAAGTGAAAATGGGAATTCATGATTTTTAATTTAATTCAATACTACCACTTTCTATTCACAAAAAATATTTTCAGCATCATACATTTTGTAGTCATAAACGTCACGCGTCTGACTCCAGCACACGCCACGTGACGCGGAGTGACGTAGGCGCTCGACACGCATGAATCAATTTCTGGACTATAAGAGCTGGGCATTTTATTTGTCCCTACCTGCACCCGTAAATGCGCATCCTGAACAGGTAGCAACGGGTCCACATCCCGTCTGGTATATTGTAGTGTGTAGTGTGTGATGAGGCCGCCTCGCGAGTCTGGTTCTGGCGCCCGCCATGACACACGTAGTGATGTGGAGCCACTTGACACGCAGGTGAGTCCTTCTGGACTACCTGTGGGCGCTGGGGGATTGACGACTTGTTAGAATGATAAAATAGCTAGTCTTTTATTTATAATTTGATCTATAATTTTAAGAGCTGATGAGATACCTTAACATATTGGAAACTTGCTATAACCTTCTTGCAATTTTTCCAATTCTCATGTCATTAAAACATATACGTTAACTTACTAAATACATACTAATTAATATTGCTACAATATACTTTCTGAAATTGTACCGAGGTAGGTATGCTTCGTTGTTCTAATCGAGCGAATATCTTACTTATAACTTCACAAGAATTTACAAGTCACGCTTGAAATCTGACATCTTAGGACAGTTTCCGTTTAAACTGAGCTAAAGTGGAAAATAGAATAGAGAACTATCAGTTACAAAGTAATTACGGAACTGTCCCGACCTTTATAGAAGTATGGAGATGTTCCAGTTATGAAACTATTCAGAGAATAGCTTGCCATTTTCGGCCCGCCTTGCGGTTGTGTAAGAAAAGTTAGTGAATAATTTGTACAGAATAAGATTGAAACTCTAGAATAGGTGCGGTGAGGTCAAAGTCTGAATGAAGACATTTTAGTGAAAGGAATTATGATAATTACATTCTTTATAATTAAAAGTTCCTGTTAACGCCACATGTTAAATTCATTGAGAATCGGATACTCAGTACAATAAATTTAAAACTTTAACGTTTAAATAGTAAAAATTAAGGAAAATTATAATATTTCGTACAGCTTTAACGCTATAAATTAAACAACTACGTTGTACTTTTGGCTTAATTGAGCCGTGTTAATTACTCATTAACGTAAGCATTCCAATTAAATACACCACGAAGCAACATTTCGACGAAATTGAAAATGTATTTCGTAGGTAACAATTTAATGTAAAAAAATAAAAATTTGCCATCAATTTGTTCCGAATCGTTTGGCCTGAATCGAAAAAGCCACGGTCCAATTAAGCCATTTTGCATTTTGATAGGAAAATTTATGACGCACCTATCATGTCTCTGGCACAGATATATTGACGGGAAAGTTAATCATGCTTTTTGATGAACTAATAACGTTGATGTTACTAAAGGTAAGATGATGGTATTTAAGGGAATTAAATATTAATAATTTTCCTTTGAAATTATTAATGAAGGCGATCAACCTTCAACATTTCCCAGTGCATAAGTAATAAAACAACTATCTTGTAGGCTTTCTCTATGTAACAAGTTCAGCAATTACATATGTTGAAAAGTCTCGTAACATTAGTAATTATGTACTTATAATCCCCGCAAAAATCGCACTGCTTTCCGACGCGTCGCCTTCCTTTCCCTTGCCCTCGTCTGACCGTTCGCATCATGCAGTGTATTTGTGCGGTAGGATAGCTAAACAAAAAATTGGTTGTCAGTAAAGTCGGTTTACTGACGATAGTAGAACGTGACAACGTCCGATTGTGCTTCTTTGTCGCTCGTTCCGCGCTCTCGCTTGCACTTCAAGCCTTACATGGAACGCCTCAGAGTGAGGTAACGCCGCATGAGTCATTTTTTCTCGTGCGTGCCGCCGGCTCTATCGAATTATAAGACGTTGTCACGTCAAAACTTACGCGACTCCAACGTATGCCGATAGTGTGGTTGTGACGCAGGCCCGTTCCCCGCCGCGTTGTAGCCGCGCACGGACACCGCGTAGCGCGTAGCCGGTTTCAAGCCCCGTAGCGTAGTACTCGTAGCATCCGCGCTGGCCCCGCTCTCTGACGCGTTGTCCGAGTTCCCCTTGCTTTCGTCTGACGCTTCCCACCAGCGGATTGTGTAGCCTAGGAGAGTGCCGTGCCATGTCTCGCGGGGAGGTGGCTGGGAGAGGTAAACTATGTTGGTATTTTTTGGTTCGTTTTTCTATAATGGGGTATTTTGTAGTTCATAGTTTCTAGTGTGTGGTAATTTTTTGCTATAAAATAATTTATTTATTTATTTACTACTATAATATTTTCTTTACTACTAGGTTCGGTAATTATTTCGAAAGCATTGTTAGTTTTGTACTAATAAAACGAACCGCAGTTCTATCATTATTTTTAGAGTGAGTGGCCAAATTGTGTGGGACAGTTGCCATACTCATATGTTTCGTTTAATTGGAATTACAAAAATCAAGTTTAGACGTTCTACTACGTAATAATATAAAAAAATACACAGAAAACCTCTAATTACATAAATACTACTTAATATTAATAAAACTTTAACAGGTCACTGACTGCAAGATATTGTTGATTAAGATGGTTTATGAATTTAAACATATATACAGGTAAATTAGCTTGGAGAAATTTTTGCATATGTAGTGGTGTGTATATTACTCAGATCTTAGAGCGCGTTTCCACTATATCGTTCTGGCCTATACAAAAATGTTTCGATATCCTAACATTACTATTTAATTTTATACTTATTCCTAGCAACACTTTTGTTTTCAATAAAAACAAGTTTTTATTTGAAAGAAAATGGTTTTGACTTTATAAAAAAAATATATCATTCAATTTTACGTCCTTGAGCAAACGACAAGGCGACTACCGTGAAACAATAAAATATCGTGTCCATAATAATTTGTTTCATAATTAATATTTGACCATAATAATTACGAAACAAAACAAATAAATAAATCGTCACTTGATAGTGGAAAGTGGAAACACGCACAAAACCAGAATAAACCAGTTTACGCTGTCCGCAGGTGCCACGTGCAGTCGTTTGGTAGCGTTAGAACATAAAGCACATTTCATTCAAAAATTATAATTATTATGTACGTAGTTTAATTGATAAATTTTGTATTTGTTGATTGTTGTTATTATTTGTTATTATTGTTATAATATTTGTTGAAGTGAATTACATGTCCCGCAGCCGGAGGCCCCAAATGAAAACTCAGATGTACTTAAAAACTACATTTAATAGCTAAAATGAGACTTTTACACCCATGTCTGCACGATGCAGACCGGAGTTAAAGAATGAATTTATACAGTTTAATAATTATAAAGACGTAAGCAGGGAAATCGCATCCACATTCTATTCCCGTGCGAACGGCGTATTCAGCAGTTTTGTATGAAGGCAGGGCCATAACTAGTGTTTAATTTGTGTGTAAGTGTTGTAACTTTATATTGTTAATTCAATATGGCTCCAGTGTTAAAACATGGTCGAGGCAAGCCTTTGACTTCTCAAACTAAAGAATTAAACTTTAAATGTCGTTTCTTTTTCAGGTTAGTAAATTTTTCATTTTAGTAACATTGTTAATGTAAAAGTTATATGTATGTTAAATGTGCAAATATTAAAATAAAGTCTCATCTTTTTCAGAGGAGAAACACATATAGTATAATTTAAAATCCCTTATATATACAGGGTTACTTGTAAAACACCGGCAACCTCGCAGGACAAGATAGCTAACATCATAAGTAACAACATTTCGACTTTTGATAATTTGTTAGATTTTATTTTCATACAAAAATAAATATTCATTTAATTTTCCGTCTGAATATTATAAACTCTACACCTCCCAAAAATTACGTAAACAAAAAGCGAACGAGAGGGGGAAGGGGGCGTCGCGTCGTCCATCCGATAATTAATAGAACATAGACTTACAAATGTAAGGAGAGTACAATAAAAGTTTAAAAAATCATTTAAAAATAATTTATTGCGTTATGCCAAAAGTCGTAGAACAAATGTTGTTACTTATGATGTTAGCTATCTTGTCCTGCGAGGTTGCTGGTGTTTTACAAGTAACCCTGTATAAAATAAAAACTAAAAATAAAATGTTGTTTTATTTTATTTGCTGACCATACACTACTACAAACGCAAAAATTTCTCCAAGCTAATTTACCTGTACGTTATGATCGCTATTGAAAGCTTGTTCATTATATTACGAAGTTAGGTACTTAGTAGAATTGAAACGAATGATCAGATCATTAATAAAGTTTGATTTGTTGAAAATCCACAATTGATTTTAGAGTGACTGTGAAACGAAGGATTAATTGAAGTTCATTAAATATAATGAAAAAACGATGTTCGGAAACTAAATTAATTTATTTTCATCTATATTCTCTAAAGTTCCACCGTCTAAAATCCTTATACAATTCGAAATATCCCGAAAGTGCTTACAATTTTCTCCTCTACAAATTGTTCTAAAAATATTCTCTAGCCATCAATTCAAGACATCAAATTCGGACAAGTTTACAAAAAGAAACCTAAAGGGTTGTTACAAAAATTAAGGCCTCACCTGCCAAGTGACGAGTAGCTCCCGAGCGCGGAGGGCGCGCAGCGAAATGTCCCGGGGCACCCCCCCGGGCGCTAAGGAGATTAAATGTTATTGTTATCACATACTCGTATTGAAATATCAACGGATATTTGTGTGGAAAACTATATTAGGTTCCTCCGTTTACTTTAGCATAGATATGTATTGAGAATGGATCAAATAAAACGGTATTGACCGGTAACGGCGAGATTTTTTAAGTAGTATCAAATGGTTGTGGAATTTTATTCGTTTGGACAAAATTGTTTTGATAATTATCTGTAGGTTTTTAGTTTTCAAATTTAATTTACAAACACAAATATTTGTCATTTGACTATCGATAATAGCATAACAAGAACGATTAATAATTTATTCCATAAATATGTTTCATATTTTAACATTTCATTTGGACCCCTTGCAGCTGTTTCGTTTTAATTCAACGCTACATTTTTACCTGAGGGTTCAATATAGAGCTCTTTGATAAACAAAAACATCTTTTAACTTAAAAACTTCAAGCGACGACTCGACGTACAAGTAACTTGCTTAACAACTTTGCGGACGCATCTGTGTTTAAAAGTCTATAAAAAGTTCCTCGAAATACATTTACCATAAAATTGAGTTTTTTCTGTCCTCTAAGTAAAAATTGTCCCGTCTAAAGTGATTTATTCCGGAGTCCGGACATATACTAGTTTGTTTACGTGATAAAAAGTCAATTTATTTTTTTAGTAGGCTCTTTTAGGCCTTTGCAGACGTGTTTGTACATTCTTAGATAATGTATCCTTTTTGAATTATGAAAAAACGTCATGAACATAATATGTAATTTACATATTTAATAGGTACTAAGAGTTACAAGTTTTACAAAAAGCAAAGAATATTCTTTTGAGTTGGAAGGGATTGACTTTTTGTGATTGAAATAACAAAGATAGATGCGCATCTAAACCTCAGTCTCTGATCTTTTAGGACTAGCAAAATAAAAATAAACCCGTAACAAATCTGTTTACTTTCATCTTGACAGGAAAAGGTACAAATTTTTTGTGAAAGGGTTGTTGAAAATACATTTATACACAGAGGTTAAGAGATTGACGATAATAAATGGAATCCACCTATAAATATTTTAAGATACTATGAATAAGTATATAATAAGTATCACATTAATATATATAAGATATTAATGTTAAGAAGTTTAATATTAATAAAAGCTTCAAAGCTAAGTACCGGCGTATAAACGAAGAGCCGCACGAGCGAAAAGGTAGACTATAACGGGCATTGTTAATTAATTACTAATTATATTACATGTTTATTCAGATATTAAAGATTTAAACTATTAATATTATATTTTAGGATACTTTAGTTACCTGCTTAAGCTAATTAAAGAAAAAATCAAATTACGTACCTAATACAGATTTGGACATACAGGACGTATTTGTTCTTTTCAAATTAAAATGTTAATAAACGAGTAGCGTACAGAAATCAAACAGAAAACGTTTCCAAAGGAACCCTCAATTTTGATGGTCAAGTTACAAACACATCTAATAACAACAATATAAGAATATTCAACTCGGTTATAAGTTAAATACAATCTTCCTCTAAATTTTATGAACAAATTAAAAATATTTATACACAAGCATTAAAATCAATTCCTCTACTATCAACCCCAACTTCCTCTCACAAAGTGCATTGTAGCGGCACGTTATAAAGCTTTTCGCCAACATCATCGTTGTGCAACATTAAACATCTTAATAGAACATCAATGGCTGTAACGCGGAGTGCGTGTCGGGGAAACACACTGATATAAGCGCGTCTGTCTGACCACTTTAACTGTGCATATGGAATTATAAAAAATACAATCCAGCTACAATCAACCTCACCTTCCTCTCTCGTAGTGAAGTGCAATGGCGCAGTATAAGGCGACGCGCCAACATCGTTGTGCGCCGCGAGCCGTAGCACGTAGCGTGTGTCCGGGAACAGCGCTGATATGAGTGCACCCGCTCTACCGGGGCCTTCGGAACTGTTTTTGGGGGTTTTATATAATTTAGTTTATTTATTAGTGTTTAGTATAGGTGTAAAAGGTGTGGAGGCCATAAAGGAAGAGCTCATAAAAAATATCAGTTAGGCGGTTAGCACAGTGCTTCGTGCTACGCAGCGTAGCGGCCCAAATGCGTAATCTAATGTGTGAAAACGCGCGTGAATGTGCGTGTTTTCTATACAAACAGAGATACTTGAGAAAAACATTGAAATACACATTCATGCATTACGCTACGTTATGCGGGGCAGTGTGCCAACCGCCTAGGAAATAAATTAAAACACGGAGAGATACTGTAATAAATTTTATACCAAAAGATGACAAATTGATGACACGTGAAGTAAAATCATGTTACGAAATCGTATCAAAATTAGCATATCTCCACATCAAAATTGTTATCATGTCTCGACAAGTTAATTCATAATTTAGCGCGAGATCTAGAACTCGCTACATTAATTCACGATAGAGACAGTCGAAGCGTCACAAGCGTAAATACATTAGCGTCACCGAGATTGAAATTCACGGAGCATTATCATATTCATAAGGTCGGGTTACGGGTGAACTTACTTCTGACGAATTCTACCAACACCTGAGGCCCCGTCATTGAAGCGGCTGGACGGAACACAGTGGGATTTTGGTCGGTAGGAACCCGACAAAAAACATGGTCTTTTCGTGGGCCGTGGGTATCTATGCAAGACTTAAAGTTTTCCCACTTAAAAAGCGGCCCATGGGCCAACTTTGCGTATCATTTTTTGAACGCTCTTTGATGCTGTTGGGACTGCCACGATGCTGCCACGCTTCTGACAAACAGCGTCAATTTTTTAGCGAGTGCTTGTCGAGTGCGTAGCAGATGTCAGTGCACCCATCATGGGATACTTTGTTTGTAAATTCAAAGCGTCGAAAGGACTTGTTTACGCGTAGTGTCTTTTGATTTTTTATTTTTTATTTGACATTACTTAGACATAATATTATTTCGTTTATATTCTACTAACAAATAGTACTACTTTATCCGAGTATTATATTAAATAAATAAAAAAAAGGAATAAACTTACGCGACGTGCAGTAGGTCTGAATTCGCCAGCGTGACGTTTAGCACATCAGGGGAGGTCCACGCGTCGAGCGGGAGCGTGTCAGGCGTTGGGGGGAGAGCTCGGTACTGTAGCGCGTATTGAGATACTGCGGTATTACGGGCCGCGCGCCACGTGACGCGAGCCCGACGAGACCATACTTCCGATATGCGTACCTCTTCGGGGACGCTGGGCCGTTCTGTTCAAGATTTAAATGTTACCCCTCGAAATTAATAAATCATAATATGATAGATACCGATGGATATCAGATAAATAAATGACGCTGTTAAATAAAAAGCATACGACTTATAGACCAATGCTTTTTCTATGATGCTATTGAAGGAATAAAATGTTGTGTAGACTAAAGCAATTTTTACCCTTCCCCATGCCTAATACTATTAAAATTATCTTTGATTCTTTTGTTATAATAAAGACCTGGTGGCCTGTATGGTGACACCATATATTCAATCAATTAAATAATTTCCTTTTTATTATCGTCCCCACCACATAATCTTCCACAAAACAATCGATCTATTGAAATCTTCCAACTTTTACAAAGTAAGTACCAGAATTATTATTGCTTGTTAAATCATCTTTATTTTATTATTTTTCTAACTGTTGATGTACATTGTAGTAATGTACCTATATTTAAATCGGATAATATTATTATAGTGGCATAGTCTCATTGTTATTCAAAACCAAAATCGCTTCTCGCGTATCTCATCAAGTTATTTGCTCAGCTAAAGCTTGATTGCTCTTATTCTACGAACTTGCATATTAATTAAATTTCATAGTACAAATTAAAAATAAAATAATACACATGCATCACATTCTGCACTTGTTATAAATTATAATATTACAATTTGTAGATATTTAGTAATCTGTTCAAATAGTATGAATTTTGTTTTCGTAAAATCTGAAATTCACGATTTATAGCTCACACAATTGTAGCAGTTATAAATTCTCAGTTCCAAATTCAGTTATGAAAACAAAATGTTTTACAAATTATTGTACTCACTTTACACTATAATCTATTTTCCCAACACAAGTTCATTCATACATCTTCTGCACTTACCTTTAACAAACAACCTCAAAGATCAGTTCATCTGTGCTATATTACCTATACAAGTTGCTTGCCAAGCAGCGATTGTCAACTGCGTGTTCGGGGCCTCGCGTGCGTGATGGTGTTATCAAAGATACTACTAACAACACATTTACGCAATCGTATAATAAAATTTCCGCGACCAATAATGCTACATCTTACCATATTTAGCACACTATCTTCATAGAATGTACTAGCTTACCTTTAACAAACAGCCTGAAGATCAGTTCATCAGTCCCATACAAGTTTCTCGCCAAGCATCTATAGTCACCCGCGTGTTCGGGCCCCGCGTGTGTGATCGTGATTTCAGACATCATCGCACCGTTACCGAGGTCTCGCATTTCGACGCCACCGGAGCCGCTATTTATTTGATTAATTGGAGGTAAAATATGTCCAGTTATCGGACTTGATATATTGGAGTTAGGAATAGGAGATAATATTATGAAAATTCATATAGATGCATCGACTTAAAAAGAAACAGTTAAAGAAACAAAATTCAATACTGTGACTGCTTAGGTTTTATCAAGTTTTTATTCTTCTTTATCTTAAGGAAAATTCTCTTTTTTATGAGTCACTTTATAAGCATAAGCTTTAAAACCGTAAAACCTGTTAGGATAAAGCATATTTATAAACGAAATATAAACCTAAAATCACCAGAAACACCTGCGTCACATTTAAATTTGCAAAAGCTCGGACCGTCAAGCTGCCTAGGAATTAGGTCATACCCCTCGCCCAACAACAACTAACTCTCTTATACTAAGTGCAGGGGCTAAGCTAAAATGAATATAGTTCATTTTGAAATGAACACAAAATGTAGCACTTAATTACGTTCCGTATAAAAGGCAGGTGAGGCGGAAATAACACTACTTATGACGTGTATAGAAAATTCAATATTTATGTTAAAAAGCAGAGTTCTAACATGATTTTTATTAGGAGCTAATGTCAGAGGAAATTTTGTGAGTTTAATATTTTGTTACAAAATATAATTTAGGAACGTGCGTTCATTAAGCTTTGTGCTTAAAGTTTAGAAATTTTATAATTGAAAGTGAAGTAATTTTAAACAATTTTAATATTCTCTATCACGTGTGAACGTACCTCCATTAAAAGTTTCAACTCTGTCGTCTAAAATAGCATATACATCATAAAATGTAAGTACCACTACATAAAATATTAAAATTTAAGTGTAACATTTGGAATTAGGTGAAATGCTTCATTTCTTCCTGAAACTAATCGTAACAAGAAAAGACAATTTCTCTTTAACTTACAATAAATTAAGATTTCTGGGAAGTCAACTGTGATCAAGTTCTTCCTAGAAATTTTCATTTAAAAGCAACATTAAGTATACAGGAATATTAAAGATAAGAGACGAGATAAGTAAATGTTACTTACTGCAAAGCAAGTGGCCTGGAGTCGTGCGTCCAATGTATGTGAATTTCAGGTTCGCCGCGAACTGAGCAAGTCAACCGTGCTGTGGATCCTCTAACTACCCACTGGGTTTCCCCACCACCTCCCCCCCGAGTTAGTTTAGGTGGTTCTGTACGTAAAATGCAAAATTTCAAGTTTTTTATGATTTTTTTTCATAGCATTTTGGTCTATATTGTGTACACTTTCATCAAAATCGTCATAGACATAAACATCCATCTCAATATAAGTTACTCTTCATTTTACTAAGTTTTAATTAAAAGTGACATTCATTATAAAACTATAAACTTGCCCATCCGTGAATCAAAGCAAGAAAATAATACACAACCAACAAAATAATAATCACCTTTATTTTCATATAACATCTCACCTCTAACATCCAAATAGAAGGTATGGTGTAAGAACGAATGCTGTACCCTTGCAGTACATCTGTACCATCCTTCATGCTGTGGGGTCGCTGCACGGACCCACACAGTACCGTCCGCGAGTAGAGACCCTTCGCTCATATCGGGCGATTCGGTTTGACCCCAGAGGATGTGACGCCAATTTTCACCCTCTGTTATACGTACAATTTGTATTTTAGTTGAGCTTAATACTCTTATTTGCAAATGCTTAGGAAGAGAAAGTGGAATACGTGTAAAGGCTAAACCAGGCCGGAACGTCCACGGGTAGCGAGTGATCGCTTATCGGGCGATTCGGATTAACCCCATAAAATGTGACGCCAGTTTTCACTCTTTGTTATACATAAGTAGTGAAGTCATTTCTAATTTGGTCGGTCTGGATAATAACTTTATTGGTAAGTTCAAAGGAAATGTTATAATAGTTAACAATTTTGATAGTTCCATAACTACTACTGCTGTTGAATACAGAACTTTAAAAAGGAGAAAAAAAACTCCCTTCTATTACTAACTTGATTTTATCGTGAATACATTAAAAAACATAAAATCAATTAGCATGGTACCTATATCTAATAGGAATGGAAGGAAGACAGAAGCATGTAAATAGCAAACGACTTTAAGTTCAAAAAATTTAAACATTAGAAATAATAAAGCTACATTACTGACCTGTAGAAAATTCCCAAGAAATCCTAGGCATTGGCTGGCCCTTAGCAGAACAAGGCAATAGTACAGCAGCACCAGCAGACACAGATGTGTTCTGTGCTCGCCACACCCATAACGGCGCCTCTGTTAAGAGACTGTTTCGTTTATCATCTTACTCTTCGTTTGAATGAATTTGTACATGATCATTTTGTATAATTTAAGAAACTATGTTCTGATAATTTCCTATTTGCAATGCATAACAGCTTCTTCATTCGAGTTTTTTATAAACAATAATAATGAAAAAAAAATGGTTGTTTGATCCGCGTAATCTTCCAAACGGCTTTTTTTTCAATTTAAATAAAGACATTTTTTATATTTATGCAATACAATTCATAACCACGATCAATCACAATAATAACTCACATATCATGTACCTACCTTTAACAATTAACGAAGCAGTATGACTAACTGTCCCAAAGTCATTGGTCGCTCGACAAGAATATTCCCCGCTGTGCATAGAATTCAAATCTTGTATCACTAATATTGTGAAAAAGTCCATATTCTTTTGTTCAACCTGAGAATTATAACTTTCATCTCAAAATGTACCAAGAAATATATCTTCAGTCTTCAATCTTCATAGAAATACTTACTTTTAATACCGATGGGATGGGTAAGTTATCTTTGTGCCAGGAAAACTGTATGGGTTTATCCCCAGATACTAAACTACATGTAGCTTGCGTGCTTCCTCCCACTTCTAATTCTTCGGGGAATTGAAATGGAACTATTTTCGGTGGTTCTGTAGAAAAATATAATAAAAATGGTACCCAACATTTATGCTTAAATAGACATTAATTACAATCGTCGTATGAAACAAATTTCGAAGAAATCATTTTTCAACGGTGTTTTCATCTCAATTTAAATTTCAATGATATCACTTTAAAGGCTATTTCTTTACTTTATATGAATTATCAAAGGTTCTTTTTCATCAAATTAAATACTTACTATGTACTTCAATGCGTACAGTTCGTCTAGCAAGTTCCCCGCTTTCAGCCCTCACTTCACAAGTATAACTGCCGCTAGCAGACCCTCTCACTGAGGGCAATCTTAATATTCCTCTTTCATCACCAGTGTCTATTGGAGATTCAACGATAGAACCATCTTCCCTTCTCCAAATGACTTCCCTTGAATTAAGCTTTTCTTAGCATACTATGTTCATTTTATATGTATTATGGATATCATGACCGTAAATATAAATAGGACTTTATTATTTTTTTTTAAATTGAATGAATGTTAACGCTTATTCATAATTTTATCTTACTTTTTAAAAAATTTCTTTCACTTTTCTAACCTGTTCATAGTTGAACTTTTTTTGTACATTTTAATCCTTTCATTCATCAAGCTGTTAAACATTAATTCAAAACGTGAATTTAACATGTAAAGAATAAATTATAATCTAACTACTTACTTAATTGGATATCCTGAATATGGACAGTATAATGTGACGTCAGCTTCTACCTTCACATGCATCGGTGGTAGATATCTTATATTTGGTGGACCTAGAAATTTCTCACCATGAATAAAACGAAAACGGACCATTTCATTTATTTAAATTTACAGACAATTGTTTTTTAACTCTTTCACTGTCTCAATTTTGTTGAATTTGATATTTTTGGTATTGTGGCATTCAAATGCTTTATAAATGTCTCAATTTTTCTACCACTAATTTAGAATGTTATTGTGCTAGTTGTTATGTGCTATTTAACCTATAAAACATATAATACTGCTTTATTATAATGTATTTTACCAAAAACATTAAGCCTTGCATAATGCGCCTGAGAACCACCAGAGTTAGTAGCATTACATCCGTATCTCCCGCCTTCATCTGCACTTCGAATTGTTATACTTAACGTTGATATTATATTGCCTTCTTCACTACCTGGTAGTGATTCTGCTCGAGTATTTATTGTGTACCTAAAATTAATATGTATTTCAACGACTTGGGACATTTAATTATTTTAATTAATAAAGTAAATGGTAAAATTTTCTACCATAAATACATATATGTCAAATATTGTAAAATGGTCTATCAGGATTTTTTTCGTGAAATGGTTACAGGCCCTAAATAATTTTTTTAATAAAAATACAATTGAAAATGATCAAAAAATTTACCTAAAAACAATTAAGCGATTATAGCACGAAGAACTTACTTTTCAGGTGCAGAAGGAAGAGGTCTATCATCCAACGTCCAAAATATTCTCGGCGAAGGAATCCCAGTAGCTGCACATCTTAACGCAATACTCTGTCCAACTCGAGTTATGGCCTCACTGAATGTTGTTATCAGTCTTGGAGGTCTGTCTAAAACGTACTAATACATTCAATCTATCTAATAAAGTATTATCAATTATCACGATAAGCCATTTAAAGTTATTTCCAATAAAAAAATAAAGACGAACGATAGTGTTGAAGTAACAGTTAAAAACGGCAATAATTTAAAATAATCCTGACTTCAAAAATGAAGAAAAAATTTAATATTCACATATTGACGAAATAAAAGATTAAAAAATATTTTTTGCCGAATGATAGTCATATGAACTAAATAAATTCTCACATTGGAATTAAAAACCAAACCAACAATTTACTAAAATATTTTCAACAAAGAATATTACCCGCGATAACCAGTTCTGCCCCAGAAACCGCAGAGTCCGAGTGATCATACGCCGTACACTGATACAACCCAGCATGATGTGATCTCACTGGGCCCAATGTCAGTTTGTTCTGAGGAGAGTGGAGAGGTCTGCCCTCGTGCTGCCAGCTGATGGTGACCCCACCACCACGCCCACCCGATACGGAGCAATTGAAGCTACCAGACCCTCCTGTGCCTAGCATCTGGAAATTAGGCTAGTCTTAATAGGACTTTTTTTGAGTGAAACTATATGATTATTCGATTGATGAGTATTCGATTTAGTTTTACACGATCTGCTATGAGTTTTTCAATAGTTATTTAATTCGTCGTATACATATTGTCAGATTTATAGAGAAAATCTTGAGAAGATCATCAGATTCACGATCAATGAGGTTACATTTGCAGTAGAACCTGCCTTGTTAAAACAAGGATTAGAATGTTTTAAAAAACATTCTAATTATTCGATTATTTGCTAACACACCGATACTTATCTAGACATACAGGCAATCCACCAACCATAGAAATCTAAATAACAAGACACTAGAAGTCGTAAGCGCGCGTGACCTTGTCGCCACTCAGGTGACTCTCACATCACCAGCTGTGCCACCAGTGTGTTCGTCACAGTTCAGTTGCTCTGGAGACGTATGTGTGTAAACATGGTGTGTTTCAGCATTTCCCATTGCGGAAATTCTTCCACAAGTCGTAATTATACTAATAAAGGAATAATATTTCATCGGTAAATATTTTTTTTTAGAAATAATGCCGTTTTTCCTTAAAATTATAGAATACTAGCGGTCCGCCCCGGCTTCGCCCGTGGTACATATTTACGTTTTCTCTACATAAGAACCATCCTCGTACTTCAAGGAATATAATAAAAAAAGAATTAACGAAATCGGTTCAGCCGTTCTCAAGTTATGCGCTTACCAACACATTTTGCGATTCATTTTTATATATAAGAAGATAATAATTAGTTCATTAGCTTCTGCAATATGAAATCTGAAATAAACTCAAACATTTATTTATTCAACTAGCGGTCCGCCCCGGCTTCGCCCGTGGTACATATTTACGTTTTCTCTACATAAAAACCATCCTCGTACTTCAAGGAATATAATAAAAAAAAAAATTATCGAAATCGGTTCAGCCGTTCTCGAGTTATGCGCTTACCAACACATTTTGCGATTCATTTTTATATATAAGATTTACAAGTATTACGAGTGTCACCATAGTAATCGAAATAACAATGAATGACACAGTCGAGCATTCTTATTATCACGTTTAACACAAATTTCAACCTTATTGGAGCAAAAAGAAACAAAACGTCTCATATACTTAGGGATGTTATTCTAAAATAAACCGTAAATTCGTGCGTTAGGATACATATTAAAAAGCTTAATTTAATATTTAAGCACACCCCGGACACTCCATACAAAATTATCGTTTTGACAGTCACACTGTAGAGACTGCAAATGTGTGTGTTAACGCTTTATGGTTGGCACATTTGTGTCTAGCGTAAAAAAAATTCGCGTTTTTCTGATGAAATACATCCGTAAACAGCACACTATCTTACCATTTTCTACGAAAAACGATAATCACAAATCCAAAATAATAAAATTACTTTAAAGTCAATTTGATTAATGTTGTCAATCTTCGTTGCGTATCGTCCTTGTAGAAAAATGCGGACCATTTTTAGGCTTATCGTGCGGGTTGAGGTAAGTGTTTAATTTTGGCGGGAGGCGGAGAGTGTCCGTTCTGTAGCGTTTAGCTACTATTATGTATTCTGTGATTTAAGTTAGTTTTCACTAAAATCAAGCTGTCCAATAAAAGGCATAGTTTACTTGTGTGTACTGTTTAGCTATCGGTTTAAATGTGTTGATTTTGGCGACAGCGGTTTTCATACGAATTATGACATTATAGCACTTCTATGTGTCTTGTTATTTAGATTTCTATGCCACCAACACACACACTTACCAATGGATTAGGGTTGACAGTAACAGCTAGTGGTTCATACACGATCAGTCGCACGATCACACGCGGCGAGTTATCCCCCGCAGCACACGCGTACCGTGTAGCGTGGTGCGCTCTCACAGCCGCTAGTACTAACACACCGATACATACGTAGCTAGCCATGCATAATGCAATCAATCCATCAACACACACACTTACCAATGGATTAGGGTTGACAGTAACAGCGAGCGGTTCATACACGATCAGCCGCACGATGACACGCGGCGAGTTATCCCCCGCAGCACACGCGTACCGTGTAGCGTGGTGCGCTCTCACAGCGGCTAGTACGAGTGCCCCGCGCCGCACGGACCCCTCGCCCGCGGCGGCCCACACACCGCTCGCGTCTTGCCGCTGCCAGCTAAGTGACAGAGCGGGGTGAGCGGCTTGATCGAATAGTGGTAATCGATATGTGTGGAGCGATGTTTGGTTTTTTGGTAAAAAGGAATAGTTTGCTAGTGATGTGTGATAAAAATGTCGAAGTTGCCAAGATACATGTCACAAAGTATATTTACTAATTATGTGTATGGTAGATGATTCAAAAAGTGGTTTTCGTACATGTTCCTATATTTTAAGATGACGTCAAAATAAAACCTAAAGTATAAAATATATTTTTTAAAGTTAATGTTTGATTTGCATTTTAATAATACCTAGATAGGTAACAATGAATATTGAAAATTAACAACATAGGTAATTAAACTTTACTTGTGAAACTAAAAACAGTGAGTTATTAAATCAGAATTATTCCATATTCCATATGATCACTATAATATAAGAATACTCACATGATAGTATGCCTGTTGCTATGTCGTAGAATGCAAGGCAGGATTACCGTGTCGCCTGCGCGAGCTTCAATCGAATTTACTTCAACACTTTCCAACCAACTGCTTTCTACACAACATCGTTAGGAAATAAATATAGCTTTAGTAAAAGTTATAATCAATTATTATTACTACAAAAAAAACTGTATTTTGATTATAGGTAAAATCTTTTATATACTCCCGACTAAATTAAACTTCTACTTGATATTATTATATTGTGCAAACAAATAACGAGAACATTATTGTTTATGTTACACGTGTACATAACACATAATGTTAATAAAATCATTGTTTATTATTCTTACAGTTACTAGATAAACGTTTTTTAAGAAATGCCAACTTTTACCGAATACAATGAAAACTTTGAGTAATTTATCAAATGTTTCTTTTTAGTTAATAATTTTTACGGCAATTTTTTTTTATGTTATAGATTATTACCTACACAGATTAAAAATGTACCTACCTATAGTTTTTTAAGTTCCCAAATTCAGGAGAGAGCTTGATAAGTTAAATAATTTGACTCCAAACATTATTAATCCAAACCATATTCTCGGAAAAGAAAATCAACGAGATAAATATAGATAAAAATATTTGTTCTTACCGTCTGTAGTTAATTTGATTGTAGGACTGGGCGTATCTACAGCTATACACGAATAATCGGCTTCAATATCAGCCTGTGTTAAATCTGAACCCAGCAACAACCCTCCTGCGCCTGATATCCATCGCGTATCTATAGGAATTTTAAATTGATGAAGATATTTAAAATTGTGTCTAAATTCTTGATGAACAATTAAAAACTAACCGAACAATAATGAAGAGAAAACAATTTTTTATTAACAGTCAAACGTGAAAGCAATTCATTTTGATATTGTTATTTTTCGAATCGTTTTTGTCTAATACTTTCCGAAATATTCCAGAAATATAATGATATTCATAATTGATATCTATTGTATTCTATTGACACACATGCTATAATATCACATAGTTCTACAAATCATCTACAAACTTATTTCTTTACTACACATTAGAAAAAAATCTACGACGAAGTAGAGTACACATTAACAATACATTCTAAATATTTACCTGTTCCCATATATCCCGTTGCTAGGGGCAACCCGTCCTGCAGCCACTTCATATCAGCAAAGCCTATCTGTAGCGATAGCTCACAACGCAATAGCACGGAACCTCCTATTTTAGCAGGAATCAGCTGACGAACCGAATGCGACAGGACATTGTCTTCCACTATACGATAAAGAAAGATCTATGTAAAAATCTTTGAATGAAGGTGTGTGAATTTTATAGTGGACTAGCTTTCTTACTAGATTTCAAACTTAACCAATCTATTTAAAATACGGATAAAAATCCGCTGTGTTGTTTTAAAGATGAAAGCATACATACGGACAAACAGCGAGTCATGTAAAATATTAATTAATGTTGTATGAAATAAATGTTTTATTTTTATAACAGTTAAATTCGACTCATACAAAATTATAATTTACGACGATTAATTTTGCTTTCATATAGTTTCAGTCCACTGAATCTCGTAATAAAATTATATTCAAATTATCCTCACGTAAGCCCTCGAATAAATAATATTAACAAGGCTTTAAAAACAAAAGCTTTATTTTTAATACAAACAACATAACAATGGGAGCATTCAATAATAAATTCAGTGTTGAATGGAACGCAATATTATTTCGGTTTTTATTTCTGTTCAGTTTCAATTTAAGCATACAATAATAATAAATCGATTCGAACTGCAATAGACATTGTTTTGTCTGTGAAGCCTCATTATCGTCGTCGAGAATTGAAAATACTTGTTTACCGAGTTTATGGCATCAATTAATTTTTATTCCAACATTTTCATATGCCTTTGAATTAAATGTGGTATTTTTTTCAGTATTTATCCATTCAAGTTGCTAAACAACAAATTTGCTACGTGTTGGTGTATATTGATATAATATATAAAAGTATATTGTAGCATATAGGTTGCTATTACAGAACAAGTATCACAATACCAAAGTGTCGAATACTTTCTTTGAAAGTCATTTGAATAAGAATAAGCTTCTAGCTCCCATTTGTTGCCTTTCAATTTCGCCTTTGTAGTAAAGTATATTGTCGAAGAAAATATTAAAATATGGTAGCTTAAATCTCTACGTTAAAGTTGCTTTGGCTTTGAAACTGTCGGTTATTTATATACCAATCTTTTCAGATATTTTTAATCTAAGTTTAAATTACCCGACGACATTTGTCGCAAAAATAAATTAAGGTTTCGTTTTAAAAATATTTCGTAATTTTGAATGAATTTTCTTGTACATATTTAAGTAAGAATGGTTAAAAAATTCCTATGTTAAATTATATTATAACATATTAGAACATACAAAGTCCATAATACGACCTTTTTAAGACTCAAAAGATGTTAACACAATTTTCATTGAAAATTTGTGGAATCTTTATAATGAGGCTATTTCAGAGGATATATTGTCATCGAATTTTTTAATTAAAACTTCTGAGATCCCCTGTAAAAAAAGTAATTGGAGCGAAAATATTAAATATTAGCTATACCATTTTAGTATTATTTTGATCTTAATTTGCCCGCACCTAAAACCAAATCTAGTTTTAATATAATTAATTTCCATTTTCGATGGTACGTATCAATTTTTCATAAATTGAAAACTCCGCTGTAAAAATTATCCATCATCAGAAAATTCATTTGTAATACGGCAAGAAAAGTTTGATTATGATCGAAGAGTACTATTCTAAAACCTTTAAGAAAAAATAAGAACGTTTCACGCATTGTAAACTTAAAACGAGTGTAATATTATGAAAACTGGGTGAAAGCGCACTGCGAACGTTACTGTACCATACTGCTATTTAAAAAATTTCCTTCGAACGCTCAAACAAAGGACTTGTTTCAAACTTCATATTATGTCATTTTTAATCCCTTAATTAAAAGTTTCTCTCGTGAAAAAACTCGAGCGGCCGTGGGCTGTTTTCATTTTATTCCATATTTCCTCGGAATGTAACTGAAATTTAATTGGTCCAACTCGACTCAAAGTTGTAATTTGTTTTGCCCTTCTCGTACATTTGCTTATTACAAGACTCCGTTGTTTGCAGTGAATAATATTATTACGTTTCAAGCACGCGGAGCATACATTATCCAATATTCTCGTAAGCCATTTATGTTTTTGTTTTACCGTCTCATTTTTATTTGTCGAAACAACATACCAAATTAACGAACAACCTACCATTTGTATTTACGAAGCTCATGTCAGATAATTGGATTACCTATTTTTTTCGTTATGTATCCAATTACATCGTGTAAACAATAATTTAAAAATTGAAATTAAATTTGATTAAAATTTTGTCCACTCAATTGGGCTTATAAAACGATTATTCAAATTTCTATGGGTACCTGCATGAATGCAATTTAATCACCATCGAAATAATTGCCGTATTGTATAACAAACAAAAATGTTGAGCTCGATTATAAAGCAGTGAACTTCAGCGTTTTTGTCAATTCCTATTTTTTAGAATATATACTCGTCAAATAACTCTACAAAATGGCAAAATTCGATTCAGATGTATATAAAAATATTCATTTTCCTCTTAACAAAGAAAAAATTTTTGAATGTGCCTTTACCTCAAAATAATTGCTATAAGCTCTCTTCATTTAAGTCAGGCCGTGGGACTTGATACAAATTAGCACATTTCCTCCATCATACTTAACATTTATTTTAACTAGTTAACCCACGCAAATTCGCGTTCTCTTAAAAGGAATATTTTGTCACATTTTTGCAACATTTTCACTGTTTCAATACAAAAATATCTTTTCAATTCCATAGTTCGCATACTTCCTACGATAAGACCGCTCAAAACAAACTCTTAAGATTTATAACATTAAGTACAGATGAACTATTAACAAATACTACCTGGTTGCAACAGCATCGGTCGTGATAAAGTGACTCCAGCTCTATTAGAAGCTCTACATCTCAACACAGCACTGTTGCCACCCCCACCAGCATCAACCATCGACCTGCGAGCTCCTACCACCAGCCGCCCGTCGCTTAGCACATGCCTATGACAAAAACATTTTTTTTTTTACTTTTAAACAAGATTAATGGTTAAAGAAATCAGGTTCAATGTTTAAATATACATAGTATCAATAATGTGAATAGTAAAAATGATTTAATATAAGAATACTAACGTTCAATAAGTAATTTTTAAAAACGTAACTGTAAATTTTTCCATTCCAAAACAATATTTCTGTACTAGTAGTAGCTCAAGTAAATTCAACGTAAAAACAAAAATGGGACAGGTAATCATTATAACCGTAAAACAGAGCGTCCTAATTAATAATTCATAACAAGATAGCCGTGGAGTTTATGCTATAAAGTTGTAGCTGCAAAATATTTGTTTTATGTTCAACAATAACCATCAATACTTCCCAAGTTTCCGTTATTCAGCCGATACAAGAATAACAATGGCTTTTAAGTCCATTACGACCTAAGTTTTACAATTAAGAGCCAACGAAGATCAGTACATTATCAAACTTAGAAAAGTTTCATTGTTAATGGTAATGTACTTCTAGCATTTACGAACGGCTCTCATTTTATGGCTTGAAAAACAACTTTTTATTCGAACTATGTACTGTAGTACTAGAATTTAGATAAATACAAATAGTCAGCGATGTAGAATATTTCATCAAATACGTAAAGCGATTTTATTTTTAAATTCAATAGTTTACACTTTTTGCGTGTGTTGCTCACTGGCACGCTCACGTTTGGGATGTTTTATTACATTTTAAAAATATTTCATACTTTCTACAAATAGTGATACCTATGTTAACTATAAATTGATTATTGATTTTGGTTAAAAGCTACGTTTTAGGTATCTTTTTGTATAATTATGTCAATACATTAGCGTTATATGATGGCATTACATCTTCATCTTAAAAATACAAATTGACAGATATTAATTGTTCAAATAAAATCAATTAGTTATCGATGGAAAAATGCAAATTTAGCAATATGTAATCTTATCCAAAATTCAAGGATCATTAGTCACGATGTTCTTAATTAAGTCAATTTTAAGTGAGTTCCCCCGAAGTGTCCAACTTTCGCTTACCTTAGCAAAAGTCAACATTACTAGGACTGAGCCGAATTGAGTAACTTTACCTCTGAACTTTTGCAGTCAACTATGAACTTTATTCCCATTCTATAGGGTATATTTAGCGCTATGTTTGCTTTCAGCTATTTCATACCCGATATCTCGAATTCGCAAGTTAGTTACAACCCGAGTGCGCCATGTGTTAGATTTTATTTTCAAATTGATTTTGAAATTAAATTCAATTGAACTTGTTGCAGTTGTTGTTCATTGTATTTGTGTGATAAATAAAGAGAAGTTTCTTTGAAATTTTTATGGCACGTGAATATGTTGATGTTGTGTTGTTGCATTATGCGCTAATTTTTTAGACATTCTTCGTTACATTATATTTATGAAACTATGGAATATTAAGAATTTTTCAAATAATCGAAAAACTATTTTTTCAAACTCATTTAACTTAAGAATAGGTCTTACTAACATAGGGCGTATTCAGAAAGAAAGCTTGAAACTTATAAGCGCTTATAAGTTTCAAGCGTTCTTTCTGAATACGCCCTTAGGTCATAGAAAATATATTGTCAGCACGTATTTTTTTCAATTTTTCTTTCTGTTCGCCACTCGTTCCATAAGTCAAATGTCACCATAATCGTTTTCTTCACACTTTGCACCGTCATTGTATTAACACTCATTTCAGTTTGTCAAACTGTCTTCAAACGTACAATAATCAATATATTGAAAACCTTTTTCTTGGGCATTCTAAATGAAACATTTCGTTCCAATAGCAATACTTACAATAGTCACTAACAACGCAATAAAGTTACAAGTTCAGCAATAACCCAGTCAAGCAAATTATTTTGAATCGGCAATGTCGACGGATTCATTGAATATTGTGCTTTCCAAACAAGAGTGGAAAGTTAGTCACGTACAGAATGTAGTAATGTTACCTAACTTCAAATATATTCGTATAAGTTTTGACCTAATTTATTACCACCTTTTTATTAAGACGATATTGGTACATTTCGGTCCAACAGGCGGCCGACGCCAATTGAATGCGAAATTAGTTCTACAAATTGGGACCTTAATTTATTATGTTTATATCGAAATTCCAGCAACACAAGTACATTAAATAATATACATATTATTGTAGCATGTGACGCATTTACCTGAACGTAATATACGTCCAGGTTAACTTGTAGCATGTCTGAAGATCAGCCTCAAATCATAAAATTTAAATTAAACTACATGAACCTTCTGTAGTTATGGGTTACAGATAAAATATTTTGTAAGTATCGGAAATTAGTTTTCTTCTATCTTATCAAAGCGAAATTCAATTATTAAAGCTCCTAGTTTGAAATTATTACATTTAAGAAAGAAAACTTTCCTTTCTCAGCGTATTTCGAACAGGTGGAAAATAATTGGACTTTAAGTAAGGTGTAACGAAACAGCTTGATGAAGGCGGGCAAACGTAAAGCCGGTAATTGAACTCACTTCATATGTATATCGAGAAAGTTTTCAACTCGCTCGGACACGTCTCCTAACTTCCTTCTAACCTCGATTGGAAATTGGAAGCGGCCCAATTTATTAACTACGAGTATCTATGAGGATAGCCGAATTAGTTATGACCTTAGTTATGACATATCAATGACATATCATTTGCGGTTTGCTCGGTATGTTTAACGTGAACTTTGGGTGAGGGCTTCATCAAGTTTGTCGGTGTTGAATGAATTTGTTATGATGAATTGTTTTTGTTGTATTACATCTTATCGATGTAGTGGCGATTTATAGGTATATTTTTATGAGGATTTATGCTTTTTGAATACTGTTGTCGTTTTTATAGTGTCATGTTTTATTATGCCAGATCGGCATCCGAGCTACCAGCTACCGTGGTTGACACTTGACACCACCGCCCATCGACATTTTCAGAAGTTAGGGCCTCTGTAGTTGCGTTGCCTGCTTTTAAGGTGATGATGTGATCTTGTATAATAAACAAATCTTATAAATGCTAACGTAGTTATTTGTAATGAAAAGTGTTAAATGTTCTCAGTGCAAAGGAATGTTTATATTTTTCATAATTTAAATTTTTAATTAAAATATTATCTTTCAAATTCGTAACAATAATAAACTCTTTGTTACAGTATAGAAAAATAAAATTTCATTATTTCCTTTAAGCTACAAGATGGAGATACTCCCTTTTAAATGTAAGTTGATTTTGAAAAGGTTTTCACTTTTCCTGAAACATTAACTAACTAACTCCACTGAACTACGAAAGCTCTAAAATCTAATTGAGTAGCGACATTGACGGAAGCGAGTTTTAAAAACTATCCTAAAGTTTTAAAACCCCTTTATACATGTCTCTTTTCCGCCATTTATATTTTATAGTATTTATTTAGTGCTTAAAAATAAAGTGTTTTTAAAAGATACCTATTTATTAAATACACCTTAGGGCTTAGCTCTATCTATGGCTTAGCTACTTAGTGTAGTTACTTAAATAAAAACATTTAGGGGATAATTTTTATATGTAATCGTAAGATCATTGAAGTATAATATTATTTTATAATTAAATATTATTCCTTGTTTTTTATGTTGTATAGATGCAAGTACATATTAAGATCTCTATGTATTTCACCACACTCAGCAACAGGAAAAAACGTAGGTACGCTAATAAATCACGAATAAGTAAGTCTTTAATTTATGTGACAGAAAAATACACCTCATACCTACTTCTGAATATAATATTGTAAATTTTCCGCTTTCTAATTTTCTCATACACTTAACAGTGCAAAATCATGCAACAAGTAGGTATGAAACAAAACATACACAAACTCAAAAGTTTAAACCAATGACGCATATCTAAACTTAATCTTAAATATACATACCGTAAACCAGGGATAGTGGTAATCACTTGTCCCTCCGAAGTGACCCAATGAACGTCAGGCGTTGGATGACCACTTGCCCGGCACACCGCATACGCGCCTCTCGTAGCGGGCCATAGGACCCTCGGAGGAGGCTCTGTGGTGAAGTGAGGTCGCTTGTCTCCCGTACTCGCGGCTAGACCAATCGCTAATATAACCACTAATGCCCATTGTATTTGCCCTGTAACAATAAGTTGTAATCAATAATTTGGCAAATAATTTTATAGGTTATGAAACTATTATTATTGAAGAAATATTAATATTATTTACTACTGAAGAAAACTGTATTATCTAAACTTTAAATTTCGGTATTTAAAATAATAACACAAAAACTTCTGGTTCGTAAAACTTACAGTATTTTTTTATATGTACTCTTTGCTTTATCTTCTAAACTAATATTAATATGTATGTAGTTAATAATTATACACGCAATTATTTATATTTTGGCTAAAAAATATAACGAGACAACGTACCTACAAAAGTAAAAATATTTTGAATTAAAAAGTAAATCTTTCCCGCCAAATTCTATCCAGCCATAATCAAGCTAAATATCAACAAGGCTTTGAACTTTGAACACAGATAATAAAATATCATGATAATAAAACGAGGAAACGAATATAAAAACTATTGAAATTTTAATTACAGTAACAATTTTAATAATTATTATGAAATGCTAAAAAAAATTAAATTCAACAATGTTTCATTTTTGAACGTTTCATTTGTGATATTTTTTTTTTT
>CAJQZN010039763.1:43705-60134 GCA_907164685.1 Colias eurytheme
TTATCCAGTATTGTCAACTGCACACAATAAGTAGTATCACCATATATGTTATTTGAATGCACATTATAATAAATAAATTATATCATTCCATTTTAATGATTCTGTACAATAGAAATTAATATCCAATTCGATTCAATACAACGTGGAATCAACTATGAATTATTACAGCAATCAAATGGGAACAATTTAATATGACGGCTTTCAATGTAAGTAATTGAACCATCGGCGATTAGTTATTGTTGCAACTTATGAGCCGAACACAATATTTCAGTCGAGACTATAATTTTATCAAGTTTAAGTGTAGTGAATTTTCATGCTTTTGTTTGTAGATTTTAAATTTATACTGAAAATAAAGAGATATGTGTCGTTTTAATAACATACTGTCTTAACTTTAAGTTCAATCATACTTCTCGAGTACCTACTTGACTTTATTACTTTTCACTTTTAATCATATAATTTATACGTTATGTGAAATAGGTTTCATTCAATAAGAAGTTTTAAAGCTTAAAGAAGCTCTATAAAAATATCAATAAATCTAATTTGCCTGGGGATAAGGATTTTTTCGTCTTAATTTTGTACCTAATCAATCACTCAGACCTTTCATCCGACGAGATAAAATCTGTAAGATCTTATTCCATCTATTGGAAATTGGGAATCTACATTCACCTTGATGTCAATCTCTCAATCTTGAATATTACGTAAGTTAATACTGTTACAAGGAAAAGCTGTTTCTTGAGTTTATTTTCTTTTAATAAGTGAAATATATCTGAATACTATTTTACAAATTATATTATGTTAACAATTTATTTGATCGACATTATTAACGGTCGTAATTTAAGTAAAACCACATGATTTGACATTTAACTGCCTACATTATGCCTGGTAGAGCCAGATAAAATCTAGATTACGATGCAAAACATAAATGAAAAAGTCTTAATTTGCGCCTAAAAAGCTACGTACCGTTCCAAACAAATGCTGAAACTATCACGCAAGAACGTATGTGTACACTTATATCTTAAATGTGAAAAATAAACAAAACAAAGCACGCAAACTGTTCTAAGAAATGCATTGTTTCCTAAGAAAATCACCAACAGTGCAGAAGGCGAATTAGATTAAATTAAACCCGTGCACAAAGAGAAGCGCTCAAGTGCACATATCTTAGCCAGTAATTGTAGCAGCAGACAAGAATAAGACCAAGGAGGTGCCAAATATTTTGTCACGATATCATTTCATTGTTAAACAAAGCTGGGACTAATGCAAATTGTACTAATACTAAACTTGGCACGCGAGAGAGATCCGGTGCATATTAGATTTGGCGCCTTTTTAGTGTGAATTTATCTAGGAACTTTAGTAACATCTTTTCATTTTAATACTAGGGAAAATATCTTTTCTATTATTGCTAAAAATTGACTTAGGTACAGTAGGTGTAAATATTCCCCTATGCATTTCTTAGACCTTATACCTAATCTTAAATTTACTTAGTCAATAATTCGAACTCATAAAATAATGTATGTTGGAATTGAGTATAATTATTAAGCTATTGCATAGCTTCTATCGCGGGGCTTGAGCGCGGGGACCGAATCGAGAAATTCCGTAACGAAAAAACCTCACGCTCCCCACTCCGACGGGCTCGAAGGTGTGGCTTCAAGGCATGCTATGCAATAGCTTTACCGAGTGCCACACGTCTTTTTTTTCAGTAAAATATGTATTTCATTAAAAAAATATCAGGAATTCTCTCATTAAAAAACATTTAAAATTTATAGCTTTAAAAATATTATGTTTTGTAGTTTTACTATAATTTATTTTTGATTTCTTTAATTTCAATCAATTCACCTCATTCGATCCTTCACCGAAATTTTAGGTTATACCCAGAATGCGACATCGCATATTTTATTGGTTACGCACTACGTCAACTTAATTATTAACCCCAGAGAGTTTTACGACCCATACCAAAATACATCTCAAACATGTAACAAGTAAAGCGTTCTTACTGTAAGTTTGTTAAAGTTTATTTATCGTCTTTGTCACCAAGTGCAGGTTTTATGCATAAGTTTCGCGCCAAACTTCGATATCGTTATTTCTGACTTTGAGAGCAGCTGGAGGCTCCAGCGAGCGGCATAAATCGTATACTTTGAAACAATACCTCATGTTTATTTCAAAAGCTTTTACGAAACAAAAACTGTACTCATTATTTTGTAAAGTTTCGTTTCATTTGTGTAATTTTATTGCTGAAGTTTGAATTTTATTGTATATAATTATACCTGATTCTTGATTCTGAAGTATTTCCTACAACTATACTTGATTCTGAAGTATTTCCTACAACAATACCTACTTGTGAATTTTCCTGGTAATATTTAATATATATATATGTACTTTTATTATATCCATCATAGAAGGTGCGTTACCTTTTTAGACTTAGGGTGTAAAACAAAAAAAACATAGGCAGCCTCGTCAATATGGTTAAAATTTTATAAGATCTCTTTGATATAGTCAGGAAATAAGTGATGTTAGAACGCTCCGTGTCTCAAGCACTCATAAATGTCGATCAAGTTGTGACGTACCTTACCGGAGATGAGAGGGAAAACTTCACGAATAGAGTGAACTATGACTCAATTTATAAGTTCTTTTACTGTCATGTGTTGATAGATAATAATTTCTAACATAGAAATAATTTCTAAATAAGTAGCTTCTGTTCAATAATTGTTATATTGATAGATTTTTGTGTTTGGAGATGTGTTGTTAGCAGGTTAAACAGTGACTAGTAAGGCGAAACATGAGCTACTTTATAGCGGTGTGAGACATTTCATTCTGATGGCAATTTCCTTTGACTACGCAGGTGCTGCCAGTGATATAATAAACGTAACATAAAAAAAACAGACATAATTATTCCTGTCATTAGAAAAACTTAATAAAAAAAAATTTAAACACCTTTCTTCTATTTAGTTTAGTACCTACCCAATACTATTTTTTGTAATAAAATTCATAAGCAATCTCTCACAAATCATAAAATAGAACATTCATTAAAACACCATAACCCAGTTAAGACACTACATGATCTCAACAATTATGAGGTAGATACAACCCGTAACATAATAGCAAAATCAAGAGCTCGTCTACGCTTCGTCAGTAAATCGTTGCACTATACCTACAAGCAAAACTTGCCTTCTTTCAATACGCGAGCTGCGCCAACTTTAAAGCAAGTTGCATGTAAATAACTTTAACAACTTCTACCATTTGCATGTTGCTTCAACTACAACCATTTCATGGTAATTCGATCGCACAATGTGTTCGAATTACTTGCTGGCAATAAAATTGAAGCTAAATACCTACTGAAAATTAACACAATGCCCGAAGTTTATCCAAATATGTGAATTTTTAATTCAATTTTTAACAATTGATGCATTGTTTTTGTGTAAATGCCTGTTTAACGCTGATTATGCCTTGAAGGGAATTATTTATTTAGAGAACATTTTTAAAGAAACCTGTACCTATAAAATCAAATGAGATGAGATTTTGTACTAAAGCATAATTTCTGGGAGCAGTTGGTGAAATTGTTTACAATTATCACCCCACCCATACCTTTATTCAATTTAAAACAGAATCCGCACACAGGAAATGCTGGTTAACTTAGAAATGAGTTTAAACTAAATATTTTAGTTAGGTAAGTAGTGTGATACTCTTACAAACAACGCCAGCCCGTAATGTTGTTATCTTTGTTTACATTAGTGCTACTTAAAGCTTCTGTGCAGAGCTCGAACCAACTTTGTTTTGTTTTGTATTGTTAAAGCTAATCTAAAATACTAAAAACAGCAACTAAGTTGTGTGCAGTTTTAATTATTCAAGGTTCTCACGGTGTAAGAAATATAAATGATAAATTCGTAATACTGTTAGTACTATAATATATTCTGTGATACTGTGAAAAAATGTTTATAAAATATGATAGCTATAGCGGGATATATCCTAAATTTATATCTTCGCAAATAGAAGCATCATTATAGGTAGGTATGTGTCAGAATATCTAATGATGATTCTGTTTGCGAAGCTTTGCTTAAGCTTAATGTTTATTACACGTAGAAAAAGTAAAACATATAACTAATTAATATGTGATAAAAATTAAGTAAGTTATTCATTTTATACAATTTAAAAATAACAAATAATTAATTAATGTATACCTATTTGTAAACGAGTTGATTGTTATTGATATTTTGATGTTTGCACATTTATTCGGAATATTACCGAATGCCCTAGGACAGATGAATAAAAAATATATTCGAAATATTAAAATGAAAACATGCATGTTTCATGATGGTCTGAGAAGGAACAAATGACAAACATATATATATGTATTACATTTTTGGTGATCTAGGTATGTAACGAAAGAACGTTGGTAAGTAACACACATCAATACATCTTATACTAGTTAAAACGAATTAATAATTATTATATATAAGAAAGCGATAAGAAAATATAACTATGACCAATTTGGAATGTTCCGCTACCGCGTGAAGAATCCGCGAGATGTGTTCTTTTTAAAAATATGTTTTAAGGCTACAAGTAAGTAAAATAAAGAAGAAATTTAATCCATTAGCTGCTGCTATTGATGTGGGTATTATACATACCAGGCATTTTTTCATTCAGAATTGATTCTTTTTCTATATAATATATATGTTTATATTATTACCTTTCCTTACCAAAGTTATATACGTCTCTACATACTAATAAGAACGACTTCAATTGTATCGAACTTGTACATAAATGCCCTGACAATGTTCCTCTCCGGTGAGCTCATGGCAGCTATTGTCACTTACTATCGTGAATGTTCCCAACTTGTCCCTTAGCGCCAGGAGACGAGCATAAACATTAAACACGTTTCAACTATATGGTATGTGCAAGTTGATGTGACGACATTTACCGTTTCACAGACATGTTGAAATTATATATGGAAGCTTTTGATTCACGAATTCTTGAACTAAAGTCGTAACATAGTACAATGTACAGAAAATTAGTACAACGTACAGAGAATAATATATTTTATTCTTAACGTAATAAATGCCTCGTTAATTTATAATATAAGTAAATTAATATTCCAAAATAGCTTTCTGTAATCAACATAAAACGGAGACATTGTTCAATTGACGATATCGCGTTTCTCTAGGAACGTGTTGAAACTAAAACCCTCTACAGTTAATGTTGTTATTGCCCTATAAAATCATTAAGCCTTAGCGAAGCGTTCATGACGCAATCAAATCTTTTATTATGTATTCCTATCTTGTCCATTTTGACTTCTGATAAGTTTATATTGTCAAGGACCTATATAATACTCGTATTGAATGCTTCTTCAGTATTCAAGTGCTTTTGAAAGCAGCGATGGACAATGTAGCAATTCGATACCGTCGCAACACAATGGGTTCAAGTACATTCCCTGTACACGAGTTACATCCGTAGTAGATAAGCTCTATTATATCCGATTCAGTTCAGATCACTTGTCTTGCCATGCTTCATTTGAGTGGAATACGACCAAATATCAGTGTTGATAATACTGAATACCTGTGTTCCAGAGGCATGAGGTAATTTCATAGCCATTCAACCAATTGACCATTATTGAAGAAACTCTTTACCCGTAAATATCCACCAATTCTATTTGATTACTGATGTGATTTAGCCAAAATAGTTGCAATGGTCCATGTTTTTAGAGAACTGCGGTTATCGTATCAGTTTCGATTTCAGTTTCTATAAACAATCGTCTAAACGTATTTCACAATTTCTTAACTGATCTATAGCTTTTCAACATTTTATATCTTACAAAAAATTAAAGAAAAATAAAAAATAATTTGGAAAATCCAAAAGTGCACGCCTCATAATTTTTTTTTAATAAATATTTATTAATTATTATTTTTGTTTATTTAATAACAATTAAACCACATCGAATCAGACCCTGAAAAATGAAAGGGTTCTATTCCTGAGCATACTCAAGCGTAAGAGAAAAAAAAAGACTCGATTAGTAAAGTATTTCGGTCGCTATCGTGTTAACAAGAAAACATACAGACACACGGACGTCCAAGACAGAACTTTTTTAAACTGTTTTTTAACTAGTTTAAATAACAAAAATGACATCAAAAATATCATGAACGTTAAAAATAGTGTTTTTTCTTAATATGTGTGTGTATGTATTATCTTACAAGTGCAATGTATGATACATAAAGACATTTTAAGTTTGAAAAATCAGATGTTTTGCGCGAAGTGACAGTAGTACCCACCTCAACGCTTCGCTTATGAGGCGTGCAATACATAAACAAATGAGCACGATCTCACAGGAGTATCTCACAAAAACGGCATCACGCATTCGTAGCACCTGTAAAACATCTCGAATATTCATTACAAAGAACAAAAGGCGATAGACAATGCGCGTCGGCAGATGGCAGTAGGATAATGGGCGAGTGTCAGCGAGTGAGCATCCGGCCGACGGGGAAATGACGCCGCCCTGTAGACAACCTTCATTTCCTGCGCAGTCCTTTTGCCCACTGTTTGTGTGTGACACCCTCTATACTTGATTTACTTTGATAACGCAAAACGGGTGTGAAAAATAATGACTCAAATATTTTTTAGAATCAAAAGTGTGAGACGAAAAATATTTAACGTTAGAAAACGTCTAGGGTTTTGCAACCTAGATTTTTTATTATAAAACAAAATCAGAATATGGCACGTGTGCTCGGTTTCATGAGAAACAATTAAAAGTTTTTCTAAAATAAAGCTCGATAAAAGTTGGAGACTCGGAGCAGTCCTTAATACTCTAGAGACCACTAATTAGAACAAAAGCGAATACTAAAAATCTTCAACTTTATAAAAGTTGGCTCGTGCCGTGTATCAGAATAATTTATCGGAGTCTCAGTAATTTACGCAAGAATTATATAGCCCGGGTTACGTCTCGAATGGCATTTTTTGCGACGTAAATCCTTTTTGTTTGCACCAAAAAGAACAATAAAACTGAGTGTCGGGAAACAGATCGGAGAATAGGCAAAAATAAAACTCTGAGCGGAATACTAAGACCTAAAAGATATTGTAATAAGCCGCGATACATTCATCTGTGATCATAGAGAATACAGTTACAACCTATGTAGTTTTATTTAACAGAGATATACTTCAGGATAATATAAAATGTCAGTTCTATTTCAGCTTAAATCTGTATGAGTACTGAATCGAGGCGCTCCTGTCACATGTTCCTGTTTAAATGTACACAACGGGTATCTCGCAAAAGAACAATCCATTTCAAAGTGTGAAACAGGATATTCCGTTTGCTCTTTCAACTGTAAAATGATCGATTTTTACCTTCATAGTGACAGCTTTTAGATTTCAGTTCAAAGTCAGTAAAAGGTATAAGAATTTCGGAGCTCGAATTATTTTTCGAAACAACTCTTTTTGTATTATTCACCGACGTTCGATGTAATTATTGATTTTCATGACTTAATTTAATATTAAAATGTTTAATATCTGAATTCTTATATTATTTTTAATAACATCCATGTTTTGTTAATTATAATTATAACCAATTAAACCAACCATTAATTAATTATCAATCTACATTCTAGACAGTTAACAGAAAAATATTTTTATACGACTCATATATTTTATGTTTTCCTGATAAATTATTTTCATTTATAAAATTTATTAGGCTATCGTCAAATAAATTGACCTGATTTTAATTATAAGCAAAAACAAAGTGATTTTGGATGAAATATTATATTATGATATTTCAGGATTTTTGTTGCTAAGTATATGTTTCAAAAACTAATAATGTTCAAAAATATTTTCTATATAAACAATTCTAAGAACTAGATGTTATTATATTTGGAAAACGAACAAGATAATTCTGATAGGAGATCAAGTGGCGATATCGAAAATCCACTTACGAAACCTTCAATTTCAAGGGAAAAGTAAACGAATGTTGCCTTCTTGAAGTTCGTTTTATCGGAACATGGTTGATAATAAAAGTATTACCAGCTTGATAAAGATACCTCTATAAGTAGAGCCTCTCATGAAATGAAGGCTTCTTTCGGAAATCTTATTAATGTTTTTTTTTTTTTTTAATTATCTATTTAATTAAATAGTTTTTTGTAGAACCAAGAATAAAATACCATTTCATTTCCATCTTAGATCGATATTAGATTATAATATAATCTCTAGATATGCATAAAGTGTTCCAATAAGAATAAATTAAAATGTTTGTTACTTCTAAAGATTTCCAAGAACATTCAGTAAAGTACTGGCCAAAATAAAATGAAGACAACAGCGACCTCAGAACGGAAGACAAACCGAATGAATCGGAATTAACGAACTGCCGTCACCTTCCCACAAAAGTATTCCTCAACGAACGAAGCGACGCCAAAAGAGTATTCGTTTTTCTGCATCACTTTCTATAATTCTGTTTATTTATACATCACCTCCAATATATTATTTTGTAACTTCTCTTTTTATCTCTTCATTTGTTTACTATGTGCTTGTGTGTAACAATCTCAATACTACAGGTAAATTAGCTTGGAGAAATTTTTGCATATGTAGTGGTGTGTATATTACTCAGATCTTAGAGCGCGTTTCCACTATATCGTTCTGGCCTATACAAAAATGTTTCGATATCCTAACATTACTATTTAATTTTATACTTATTCCTAGCAACACTTTTGTTTTCAATAAAAACAAGTTTTTATTTGAAAGAAAATGGTTTTGACTTTATAAAAAAAAATATATCATTCAATTTTACGTCCTTGAGCAAACGACAAGGCGACTACCGTGAAACAATAAAATATCGTGTCCATAATAATTTGTTTCATAATTAATATTTGACCATAATAATTACGAAACAAAACAAATAAATAAATCGTCACTTGATAGTGGAAAGTGGAAACACGCACAAAACCAGAATAAACCAGTTTACGCTGTCCGCAGGTGCCACGTGCAGTCGTTTGGTACCGTTAGAACATTCATTCAAAAATTATAATTATTATGTACGTAGTTTAATTGATAAATTTTGTATTTGTTGATTGTTGTTATTATTGTTATAATATTTGTTGAAGTGAATTACATGTCCCGCAGCCGGAGGCCCCAAATGAAAACTCAGATGTACTTAAAAACTACATTTAATAGCTAAAATGAGACTTTTACACCCATGTCTGCACGATGCAGACCGGAGTTAAAGAATGAATTTATACAGTTTATAATAATTATAAAGACGTAAGCTTGGATGCTAACTAAGGGAAATCGCATCCACATTCTATTCCCGTGCGAACGGCGTATTCAGCAGTTTTGTATGAAGGCAGGGCCATAACTAGTGTTTAATTTGTGTGTAAGTGTTGTAACTTTATATTGTTAATTCAAAATGGCTCCAGTGTTAAAACATGGTCGAGGCAAGCCTTTGACTTCTCAAACTAAAGAATTAAACTTTAAATGTTGTTTCTTTTTCAGGTTAGTAAATTTTTCATTTTAGTAACATTGTTAATGTAAAAGTTATATGTATGTTAAATGTGCAAATATTAAAATAAAGTCTCATCTTTTTCAGAGGAGAAACACATATAGTTTAATTTAAAATCCCTTATATATATAAAATAAAAACTAAAAATAAAATGTTGTTTTATTTTATTTGCTGACCATACACTACTACAAACGCAAAAATTTCTCCAAGCTAATTTACCTGTACCTACTTATGTCGAGCTTCTTTAAAAGGATCGCAACAAGTGGTGAAAAGTGAGAGCACGTAGTCTCCTAACGCAAATAAAAATGTATTAGAACATTCGTCGATACAGATATCAAATTCCCACATAATCAGAGAAGACTTTAAATTAATTCATAACATATGTACTCATACATTTCCCACATTAACCACTAATAAATTCATTCCAACGTGACACTAGAGGTACATTAGCCTTAATAATTCGCTCATTAAAACAATTTTTCACATCCGAGTGTAAAGCCACATGGACTTAGACCACTAAAAGCTGTTTCGTGTTGTGTTTCCGCGACTCGAATCTCTCATTTATCACCGAATTTACAGCCCCATTACGTAAGGGTTAAACAGACGTTCACCTTCAAACTTCTCTACAATAGGTAGATATCTCATTTCAAAGTGAAAAAAAACAACGCTTATGCGCGGATAGTTCGTTTAATGAAAAATTATGCGGCTAACCTTAATACCACGGAATGTACTCAGCTTTAATTTACTGTACTTTATAGTATTTAAATTCTAGACGCTGAGCAATGGCTATAATATCTGTAGATTAATGGAGTCATAAATATTACAATTCTTTTAACGTTTCGAGCTTGAACCAATGAGTATAGGGCATGACTTCTTATAAGAATTTTATTTTCTTGGTCCATAATAATATTGTCAAGTAAATCTGTCTTAAAATTGAAGTATCACATGATGGTACATGATAATTTAGTAATCACACTCGCTGACAATGCTATCATAAAAAATAGACTCGAAGAAAATTACAACTAACTAGGTATGCAATATTAAACAGCACTATTAAAATGCAACATTGAACAAAGTAGGTATTTCAATTCTATGCGCTAATAGTTTCTTTTAAAAAGCCACATAATATTATGAGCCGAATAAATTAAACCAACTAACACAGTCAGCTTATTTCCATATATAAAACTACTCGCAGCATTTAGAGTGGTACTCTTGGAGTTCTTTTAAAAATAAATAATGTATACTTACGAGGTAAATCCGAGCTGAAAGGCTGCCCCCGGCATTTTTCTCTCGTGTGTACAATCTAGGCATTGAAAGAGTTATTCCGTAGCCATAGAGGCTTCTCACAAAGAGGCTTTTATCGCAACGGACGCGTGAAAGTACGCGAGCCGAACGAAATCCCACACGAGATATAACGTTAAGTGGGTTAGGAGTGTATTATTAATTCATATCATAAATTGCAAGTGCTTTTAAGTTTCAAGGAAAACATTAGTCGACGTTTCAGCTTTCTGAATAACTGTTTAACAGTGAATAATGATGTTATTTTACTTTATCTTTTCTTTGATATAATATAACTACCAATCTTCTACACTAAGATGTTAATAATTGTAGTATAAGATTATATACGTTGATACAGGTTATACAGGGTTTAAAAAATAAAAGCCATATTTGTGTTCATCTTTATTATAATTATTATTCTTATCTCTAACATACATAACAGTTGATTTTTAATAAGTAAATACATAATATCAGTCATGGTAGAGTCTTATTGAATCGATCACATTGAAGTATGTGTATACAAAAATACTTGTAGTTTCCTTTGACATAATAATCGAAATAATAAAATTTGACACAACAAACCAACTCGGTTTACCTTCGCCACAGATATATCATATAGTAATACTATACTACACTTTCGCTTATTACGGTACTAGAAGGTGTCGCTTAAAGTGCCTCAGATAATATTATATTTAACTAGCTGCTCCGCACTGTTTCACCCCCCTGGCTCTACTCCTGTTGGTCCTAGTATGAGCGTCTAGCCTTCCTCGATAAATTAGCTATCTAACACCGAAATAATTTTTCAAATCGGACCAGTAGTTCCCGAGATGAGCGCGTTCAACCATACAAACTCTTCAGCTTTATAATATAAGTATAGATAAATTAAAACAACCTTCACTTGCATATAATATTCAAAACAAAGCACGTCGCTACAGTAACGTCACTTGTCTCCTCACTCCTGTACAGTAGATAACAGTCATTGCCTTCCCTTCGAGATAACTTAATGAGGGCGCTCTGTACGCAACACCACTTACATGATTATACCGAATTCCCTTTGTTGTACACGAATCTTTATTATTATAGAGGTAATAAGGTTGGAAAAGTCGATAAAAAGACACTTATTGTCATTACGCTCCTTTTGATACGTGCCAGATTTCGAAAGGAAAATTTTAGGATATTAAAATCGTATAATATTCAATATTACATTTTTATTAATACTTATAAATAATTCGAAAGTTGATTATGCTTAAATATTCTTTTTATTTCGTAATATCCATAATGTATTTTTTTATGTATTATTCGAGCAATTACTTATAATGTTATGTATTTTAAGTCATTATCCACCAGGTCAAGTTATTCTTAAATAATGGATTCCGTTTCCATCATGTATAATTCAGGCGACCGTCGAATAAAATACATCTCGATAATGCATTCATGTTTTACATTAAAATATAACCGCGCACAATTCCAAAGTATCTTTTGATCCGATATACCCATCAAAGTATTCAAAACAACACATTAAGCAAAGCCACATTGGATCGAAAAAGTGTTGATTATTCAAATCTACGTGAAGGTTGTGTATATAGGTATGTGTGGGTAAATCACTTTTCAAGGCAAGTTTTATGGCTTTTTATTGTTTATGGGCGCACGCCCCCGCCGTTCTGGGTGTGAATTATTTGGCAACTTACTGCTGCCTCCCATTAGACGATTTACTCTCAGTGAATCTGAAAAACCGTAATGCGGTGCGTTTAATGATTATAGATTACTATGTGTACTGGATATTTTCTAGACGAAAACGATTTTCGAATACATGTTGTATTTGTGTATATTTTGTTTTTGTTATGTTATATGTTTAAAATAATTGAACGAACTATATCATCATACCGTATTTTTTTTTTTCAATTTAAACTACTATATTCGCTATGCCTTTCAACTCTACATTAATTAACGTCATCCACCAATTTTCTATTCAAGCACCATTTTAATTGAAATCTTGATAAAACTGATGAACATTGTAAAAAGTCCATAAAACGTTTTCGATAAGAAGCAGTAAAAGGATATCTAGCACAGCTTACTTCAGCAGGGAGTGATTTTCCAATATTTGAAGGGTGCTTAATGCGTGGGTATCAACCTTCGGTAGCTCACTGACAGCTCAATTGATAGAAAGCTTGTGTAATTTGATCGATCTAGTTATAAGAAAGTTTATTAATGGTGATAGTAAGTATCTGATATATAATATTATGTTGAAACTATTTTAGTATAATCTATTCAATTATTATCGATCTAAAGTTCCTCTAGGTGTATCCAGTTACTGTAACAGAACTTTAACACACATACTTTATTTTCAGAACTTAAATGATACATATAGAATTTAAATAAAATATAAACTTTTATGTCTTTACAATTGTTATTATTGTCTTAATATATGCTAATGATAAGAATTAATATAATTTCCATAGTAATTGCAGTAATCTATTATTATCTACTATCGTAGTAAACGTCCAATGTCCTTCACGGAATATAGCCCATTATACTATTATAGCAATGTGAGCACGACATTAATGTGGTATGCATATCACATGATGCGGTTGTGTGCACCTGCCCCTGAATATAACAGACCACAAATGGCCTATATATACAGCTATTCAAGCCTTCAAGCACATAATTAAGAACCGCGCCTGTTTTTTATGTAAAAAGACGTAAAACCTCCTTTCAAATCTTAACTGTAAATCCTTCACCACTAAAGAACTTTTATGGTATTCCTTAGTACCCGTAAAACTCAAATGGGCTAAATAGAATCTAAGTTATACGAATTTTAGCATACAAAAATCTCTCACAAAATATTTAACATAATTATTTCATATTAGCTTTAAAATCAAAATTACATTTTTTACTCCCTTATAACGTTAAGAGCGTTTGGTATTCTCAAACGAAATGAACTAAATTTAATTAAAACACTCTGAACGGTTTCCGCTTTAGTAAAAATTTACAAACAGTCCAGATTTTAGTACGCAGCTCATGAAGCCGGCGAATATCGTTTTATATGAATGAATATTCTAAAACAGATGAAATATATAAATTTTAATTTTAATTGCCTACGAAATCGGCTTATGAATATTTCTTATGAACGAAGCGTATTTGAATAGGACGACGGTAGAGTACAATGAGGAAAACAAAATCTTTTCAATCTTCAAGTAACTGAGCGAGATCAAGTCAAAAGAAACAAGTTTTGCGGAGGAATTTTTATTTTTTATAATTATTCAACCTTCTCATCTTTCAATTAAATGATAAACGTGCTTCAGTGCAATACGGTTCTTAATATTCGTGATTTTTTTCATTTATATTTTTACGTTACTTATTTTTATAGCAGACGTTGACGCTTTCAGTTTAAAGAGAGACCGGAATAAATGTATAGCATCTAGTTTTAGGCTCAGAACACATAAGAAATTGCTATGCACTGAAAATCAGTGTTGTAACTGGGTTGCAACAGATACTGAGTGGCTACATGGTTTGGCTCCACTTACTGTTTCTTTCATTAATATTAATTTATACTTATTATTTTACTGTACTAATAAGATTGTTACCTATCGTGATTTTAATTGTTTACTTTGTTTCAAATTGTTTGTTTTCTATGTTCACATCATTAATTTAAATTGTATTGTGTTCGTTGTATCTTGTGGAGTCAAATAAATGTTTCTTTCTTTCTTTCTTTCGATAAAATCCCCTATTATCTATGTAATCGCATTTAGAGAAAATACAGATATTCAATCGAAACATTACATCTACTATTCCCACATTTATTGAATATTGCGACAGAAATATTGATATCAATATAACTATATAGATCCAGTGTTATGGACTAAGCGATAATCCGTTTTCCATTATAGGCACAGAGCACAGAGGTATTCTGACGCCTGATGCGTGGGCTACTGTAGTAGGATTTCCCTTTTATACAAATACGATTTAAATAAAAACATTTTAGCAATGTAACTGCAGTCATTAATACATATAGGTATAGATATTTGAAAATAATGTTAATTTTAAATATTGTACACTGAAAATCAATTTTTTTTTCAGAAAATGAATGTAGGACGTGTAAAATGCAATACTTTTTTGTCTGAATATTTTATGTATAATTGATTAATAATGATCGGAAATAAAATCTACAATATTTTATAGAAATAAAATATTATTGTGTATTGTTGTAATATAAACCTTTTCAGTATTATAAAAAGCTTTCACAAACATAATAGCCGAGTTCTATCAAACGAGCAGTTGTTTGGAAAATTGACTCCAGCATTGCATTTATAGTTTAAAATTTCCTGACAATAATTATAGCTCAGCTATCAATCGTTACGAAGAATTTTACGAATGCATCTGATGTTCAATGGCTGGGAAATCAGTTCAAAGTCCATTGATCGCTTTGTGTTCGATGGCTCGGAACATTATCTGTACTGCCCATGCTATCCATTTACATGTTATGCATGATCTTACGTCATGTTGATTTCAATTTTGGGTTACCATATCAATTATGTGTTAAAATCAAATATTAAAGGTTACGTTCAATATTATGTTACTGTAACTGTTATAAAAAACATCGCTACGGAATCGGAACCTCCAACTTTTATTATTTCCATTATGTACGTTTAAATTATATGATAAACCATAGGTAAGGTAAGAAAAACGTACAGTGTTCTTTTAAGCTTGTGTTCATAATCATTACAAAAGTTGGATCATTCCAATACATGTTAACTCTCTACAGTGAATTCAAATTGAAACCATCTGACGATGTATCCGATAGGTCCTGCAGTGCACCGGAATGCTATGAATTTTCAAATAACACATTACGGTAATGAGAGGCGAGTTTATCACAATACTGGAACCGCAGGCGAGAGGCTGTCATCGAACAATGTGTAATTCTAGCCGCCATTATCCACTTCAAAGTGAGTTGAACACGCTAGAGCCGCTACAAAAGCGTTCAACTTTTGCAATCCCGCAATTATCTAAATGCGCCTCTTTAAATTATTGTAGATTATTTTGTCAAAGCACTGTGTAGTGTATAGTATCATGTAGTATTCTTTTGTGATAGCTTTAATTATATGAATACAAATAATAAAACGTTATGTTAACACTCGTGGTGATAATTAGTTTCCTAATTGTATAATTTATGCCGTGAATCAAAATTTGTGCTCATATTTTCTTTTAATCTATTGCATAACATCATAACGATAAGCTTCATTCTTAAATGCTATAAATAATCACACACAGCAAATTATCCATAGGAAATTTATGATAGCATGCAAAGGATTAATGAATATACTGGTGTTTTCGCTGAAGTTTAAACGTGACGTGGGGCATTAACGGGATTCCACTGTTATTGAACGTGACTCAAAGATTAAACCTCGGATTTATGTTTTGATAAAGGTTAATTAAAGATTTATATACGTATCGGCAGAACTGTTCGATCAAGTAAATATTGGACGCATCATTTTGCACCAGTTATTGATGCACAAACACGAACACAGACACAAAGCAAAATGTAACACATGAGCAACATCTATAAGAAGGCTTTTTAAAGCGAAACTTAGGTGCATTGAGAGTAAATTAATGTCAAAGTCGCGTCATGGCAATACCTACAGCATACCTTTGAATCTTGCCAAAGAAGTTTCACTTCTGACACGTCTGCTC
>CAJQZN010039764.1:6391-16529 GCA_907164685.1 Colias eurytheme
CTAAATCTCAAACTCAACTTTTGAGTCAAATCATTTCAACTCAACTTATATTTTAAAAACTCAACTTTTATCTACAGATACATATTAATCACTCAAAATTAAAACTTATATGTACTTTAAAGTTGAAAAATTTACTCAAATTAAAACTCAATAAAAAAATTTACTCAAAAAAAATTCCCAACTCAAACTCAAACTCAAAACCTACCCGTGCTATTCCAATGTTCATTCGTCCACTTAACCAATCTCTCCGTACACGCCTTAACCGCTAACGCTTGCAACACGGTCATGGTCATGTTCGTGGTCATGTTTGTGGTCATGTTCGTGGTCATGTTTGTGGTCATGTTTGTGGTCATGTTTGTGGTCATGGTCATGGTCGTGGGCAATAAAGCGGTTAGCGCTGAATTCACACGGTCACGGATAGTGGGCGTGTGATTTAGTGGTAGTGACCGTAAGTGCGTTAGTTGGTCTGTGTATAGCTGCTGTAAGTTGGTAAGAAGGACCGACTGCAAAGAAAAGATTAGATTTTAGAAAATTAAAGATTTAAGAACGAATTTTATACGCGATTTTTTCATTTTACTAGCTGTGCTCCGCGGTTTTACACGCAGTACTCCACTCGTGTTGGTCTTAGCGTGATGATAGCCTATAGCCTTCCTCGATATATGGGCTATCGAACACCGAAAGAATTTTTCAATTCGGACCAGTAGTTCCCAAGATTAGAGCGTTCAAACAAACAAATAAACTCTTCAGCTTTATAATATTTTATTATACGCGAATTGTTAATTTTATTATTAAAGCAGACATTTGGAACTTTTACAGTGGGCGTGGTCACGAAGAGACTGAAACACCGGGTTAAATCTATACTAATATTATAAAGCTGAAGAGTTTGTTTGTTTGTTTGTTTGAACGCGCTAATCTCGGGAACTACTGGTCCGATTTGAAAAATTCTTTCGGTGTTAGATAGCCCATTTATCGAGGAAGGTTATAGGCTATATATTATCATCACGCTACGACCAACAGGGGTGGAGCCACGGGGGTGAAACCGCGCGGAGCAGCTAGTCATGAATAATCATGTTAAAAAGTTTTTAATTTCTATATGGATAAAATTCGCATAAAATCAATTAAAAAAAATATATCAATAATTTATTTTGTGCGTGCTATAAGAATAAAAAGTAGTCTATACGCCAATATCGACTATATTCGATATTTGATGTAAATTTATTCGCACCTTATTCCGAGGTAATAATGTTCAAAGTATCGCTCCTTAGAAAACTCTGCCTTGTGCACGCGTAGGCATAGTTTTGCTTCGGACAATTTTGAAGCGTGATTGTGAGTAATTATTTATTGTACGTCAATGGCTTAATTTCATAAAGAAGAAGCCATATTATTTCCGTGTCTGGAGATAGTTTGCGAGGCTAGAGAGTAATATACTACTTAACTTTTACCACGTTAAAACATGGTATTATTTTCGCTATTCTATAAGACTTATATGGTGACTTTGAACTCTTACAACTACAGTACAGTACAGTATCAAATAATTCAAAAAAAAAGTCGATAAAGAGGTCAAATTATTGGTATTGATGGATTAATTAATTAAAGTGAAACTTTTATTACATGGTCTCAAACTGTTTGGTCTGTGTAGCGCATGTCGCGTGACGGTCGGCTGCCGAGTAGGTATACCTACTCGGCAGCCGCGATACACGCGACATGCGCAGCATGAAAGCAGTGTTCGGAACCGTTCGAACAGTTTCACTTTTACCGTGGTTTCATAAAACCACACAATATTTTTTATTTTTATTTATTTAATTATGGATTTTTATTTAGGCATTCATGTTTGTATGTTTGTCTTACCCTATCCTCTTTAGCTCCCTGTACACTCCGCCAGGCCATTTCCCGACATCTCCTTCTAGTATTAACTAGTGATGTGCCCAACTCTTTTATCGAACTCGATGTTACTCGTTCGACTACCAATTCGAGTACACGTCGAGTTGACGATGGTTGGGATTTGAGGAACTCCATTTCGAGTCGTGACTGTAAAATAAAAACACGTGTGTCACTCGGGGATTGCCGCGGTAAAGCAATTGCCTTCAAGCCACACCTCCGCGCCCGTCGGAGTGGGGAGCGTGAGGTTTTTTCGTTACGGAATTTCTGTATTCGGTCCCCGCGCTCAAGGCCCGCGATAGAATCTATGCAATAGCTTAATAATTTTGGGTATATTACTATAGTAATTTGTAAAATTTTAAACAATTCATATAAAAACTTTATTCAATATAATTAGTAATTATTTCGAATCCAATAAAAAATATATTTTGTACTATATTTAATAAAATAATGACCAGTGTCAGAATTTCTGGATAAGCTAATTAGCTAATTTATCAATTGTCAGTTAAAATCACAAATAATGTATGAAATTTTTTGTCAAAAAGTGAAAATAAGATATCAAATTTATTATCAGACAAGACCACCAGACCCCAAGAATTTTTTTTTCTTTGGAAAAAAATACATACAGTAAATCAATTTATTTAAAAACGTTGAATCAAATATTTATCAATAAAATAAACATAAGTATCTCACCTGTATTTCCTTCTCTTTATTCCTCATTCGATCCTCACTATTCAAACTAAGATTAACAGGCGTTATATGCCTAAAACTACCGACATCCTTTTCCCCCATCACTTTACAAGACAAAAGTACGTTAATATCCCTCAAAAACGGGCACAACTCGAACAAAACAACTTCATCGATAATATCCATCGAATCGATCGGCACATCACTATTCGATCGGTAATCTAAGTCGATTCTATCGTGGACCAACTCGCGAGGAAAGTGCGGTAAATCGAATAACCAGCCGAGAATCGATTTTAGGAATATATTCGTTATTTTTTTGAGGTCTTTTAACTTCTTTTCGTATATGAAGAAGATTATTTTTAATAATTGTCGATAGTAATTGATGCGTAGTGATGTGTAGTCTAACATCGATAGATAGTGTACTATCCAAGGTAGGGTTATACATAGTCTGTTATTTTCGTAAGCTGATTTTAATAACCCTATAATGTCGATGTTTGGTTGACTCTGAAAATATAGAAATAATATTAAATATTTGAGTTACAAAAATGGGTAAAATTATATTTTCTCCGGGTATTTTAAAGTCTCAATATGATACAGATAGATCTAATTAATCAAATATATCAATATTTTACAATTAAACACTGCTTTCGCCACGTTAATAGAAATGTGCTAAAAAGTTAAACTTCATGAGAATCGGTCCAGCCGTTTCGGAGAAGTATGCGTGACACAAGAATTTTGTATATATAAAAGAGATTAAGTTAACAAAAACATAGCGTTAGTGTTATTTTTTTTGCACATTCATAATCACACAATATATTATAAAAGTATTTATTATTAAGATGAGACAAATAACAAAAACACAAAGCAGTAAGATTGAAAGTAATCAATGTTTTTATGTCATTTTCTTTTACACAAATACATATATTTTTAACTGAAAATTTCATACACTTTCCCAATTTTCTCTATTTTAAATAAAAAAAAATGTGTGTGGTTTTATGAAACCACGGTAAAAGTGAAACTGTTCGAACGGTTCCGAACACTGCTTTGTGTAGCGCATGTCGTGTGACGGTAGACCAAAAAGTTTGAGACGATGTAATAAAAGTTTCACTTTAAATACTTACATAATTTCTCAAAGCGACATTATTTTCCAGTACTTTTTCCTTCGGCACATTATATAAATCTTTCTGTCCTATATTCCCTGTTTTTATTGCTATGTCACTTGTTTGTGTGTATGGTAGTGACGTAAGGTACCCTAGGAACTTGGATAGGGTACCCAACTTTTTGGAAAGTTGGAGAAATTCGCGGGATATATCGGAACCATTTGCTAAAAATAAAAAATAAAATTGAAATCCTAATTATTTTGATATGGTTCTATTTCATCAAAATAATTGCTATATGTCATTAATGAAAAAGACTACTTTTCATTTTGTTTTACTTGCAATTTCGCTGTATACATTTTCACATATAAAAATATAAAAATTTATTTGAAAGATGAATGTTGCCCAGTTTTATAGTTTATTTATTTATATTAATAAAAATTACAAATTCGTTCGATTTAAGTAACAAATCACTACATAGTATAAAACAAGTCGCTTTCTCTGTCCCTGTGTATGCTTAAATCTTTAAAACTACGCAACGGATTTTGATGCGGTTTTTTTTAATAGATAGAGTGATTCAAGAGGAAGGTTTCAGTATATAATTTATTATGTTTTAGACAAAGCGGGCGAAGCCGCGGGCGGAAAGCTAGTCCGTTGGCAAATTTAAATATTCAAATTATAATATAATTTGTAAAAGTTACAGTACAAATATATTTTCATTTTGTATATTTCTAATCTTTTTTGGAAATTTATAAAAGAAAGTAAAGTTTTACTTACAAGTTACACTGCAAAGCGGTTTAGAGTCGAGAGAAATTATTTCTGATGCAATGGCGTCTTTTAAATGTACTCTGAAGCTCTCGTTGTCAGCGTGTATTATGAATTCTCTGAAAATGAATTATAATTATAAGTGTAAGTGTTGGTGTAAGTGTAAGTGTAGGTGTAAGTGTAAGTGTAAATGTTATTGTTATATATATGTGTTGAAATAAATGCTTTCTTTATTGTGCGTGTAAGTACAATAATTACATGTGTAAAAGTACACAATCGTGTTGTACACATTTATATGAGTGTCAATGTAAATATAATAATTAATAATTTTTAGAGTAAGTGTAAGTGGCACAGTCAGTGTCAAAGTGTAAGTTTAAGTTGTTTTTTTGTAAAATTAAAATTTCTTATGCATCTAGTAGGTATGTACTTTCTTGAGTTTTATTATACAATATAATTTATAAATAGCATATAGAAATAGAAATAGTAATAGATATAGTGCATTTTATTTTTATTTCACGGTCAAATCCTTTCTATATTTTAAGATATTTTTCCAAAACTAATAACCATTTTAAAGGATTTTCGTTAACAGTGTTAAATTACAATACTTACTTATAAAACATCTCTTTATCGGTAAAATGCGGTAACCGATGCGATTCGGGCGCCGCGGGACAAGTTAGACGTCGTTGTAACTTGTGTAGTTTCGATTCCTGGAATATTTTATTTATGTATAAAATATCAACGAGCCGAGCACACGTGTCAGAAGTAAAACACAACAGTTTTTTAATTGTTTTCGTTTGTTCGTCGTGTCGTGTTGTGTGTATTATTTTATGAGTGTTCACTTAAATGGTTTTCTTTCTTTCTTTCTTACCGCTGGCGGGTCACATTGCGGCGAGGTGCGCGTTGTTAGTGGGTTTTTTAGTTTGTTTTAGCACACTTATCTAAGGAATTACTCGACCGATTTGAAAAATTCTTTCACCGATAGATAGCCTGAAATCCCCCCATTATTTATGGGTGCTAAATATTTTATTATATTATCACCTGTACAGCTGGCGGGTCACATTCAACTAGCACACGTGTGCACAGTGCGGCTAGATGGGCGTGGTTAGCTGCACTATGTCCACTAGACAATAATGACTTAATACGCGGACGGAGAGTGGACGTTGAACTACCTTGGGATTGGCTGTCTTGGTACCATCTGAAATAGAAATATATCATACTAGCGGTCCGCCCCGGCTTCGCCCGTGTTACCTACATGTTTAAACTATCCTATCTCTGAAGTTGGATCGAACTGCACATGGTGTGCGAATTTTATTATCGGTTAAGTGGTTTAGGAGTCCATTGAGGACAAACATTGTGACGCGAGATTTATATATATTAAGATTGAACTAGCGGTCCGCCCCGGCTTCTCCCGTGTTTACGTTTTCTCTCCATAAGAACCATCCTCGTACTTCAAGGTATATTATAAAAAAAGAATTTACGAAATCGGTTCAGACGTTCTCGAGTTATGTGCTTACAAATGCATTTTGCGATTCATTTTTACATTATAGATTTCATTTATTTGACACTAAGAAAATTTAGTATAGACAGACAGAAAATTAAAAGCTTAAATACAAATTTAACATTATACTGATGCCAAAAGACTGACTTAAAGTTGTAAACAATTAAAAAAGAACTATTACAAGATAAAAATTACGTAACAAACTAAATCACTCACCGCAATATCTCATAAAACATGTCTCTCTGTTTCTTAAAATTCTGAAAGCTCAGCAACGACGGAAAATTATCAGCATTGTCCGTCTCCAAGTTAAAACAAACAATGCCGTTCGAACATCGATCCTCTTGTATTGGTTTCCTTTCACTATCAGCTTCACATTTCAAACCGTATGAATTTAATAAAAACTTGGCTAAATCCGGGAAAAAACCCCGCACTTTTTTATTTTCACCCAACGTCTTCAAGGCGTTTTTATCTAATATCACTTCTAACACTAACCGTAGATTCCACAGCGATTTCACTGAAAAATATGTGCTATTGTGTATACTTTTGAGTATACATTTCTCTAAATTGTCATTCATTTGAGATTCGTTCAGTTTATAATCATTTTCCTCTTGTTTCATTAATAGAATTGATATAAGAAAGTATATCTCCGTATTGACACTTAGAATGAGATTGTTCTTAAATAAAACGTCATATATATCGATTAATATGTCAATTTGCTCCTTATAAACTACTTTAGCAATGTCTGCCTCTTCATAACTACATTTACTAGGTTTTTTCTCTAGCGTGTCTCGTTGCATAATTTTAATTGTCGGCGTAACTTTTGGCGCCACGTTTGTATTTAAAATGTTGAATTTTTCCATCAATTTGTGTCTCTCTTGTCGTAATATACTACGCTCTGCGTCAAAGTTTTTAGACGTTTCCTTTGGCTGTAACTTCGGTTTGAAAGCTAAGTTATCTTCCAACGCTAACGGTGGCTGTTGGAAAGCTTCGCTAAAACTGTTTAACGAAACGCTCTTCTGTCCGACACTTTTGTCAATATTTGTGGGATTTATCCTCCTTCTTTCTGAGCGTAGAGAGCTAGCCTTCCTTGCCCCAATCTCTGGGAACATCTCCGAGTTGCTCAAGTCCAAATCAACTTTAACGTCTTCATTTGAAGTGTTCTTTTGGCTTGACCGTTTCTTTTTGGAACTTTTCGTTGCGGTAACGAGATAGTCTCCGAAATTTATGCTTTTATCTTGTGACCGGGAATGCCGGGAGAGACGAGGCGTATCGCATCTTTCACTGAAGCTTTTGGACGTAGGAGTTACAGGGCTGGTAACAAAACTAGTGTCCGGTTTAAATCCATTTTTCATTGGCGTACTACATAGTACTATTCTTTCAACTCCTATACTCAATCTGGATTCATCTGACGATTGGTTGGATAGAAGAGATTGATTGTTCGTCTTTTCATCTGTAAACAGTTTTGTTTTGACACGTCTTTTTTGCTTTTTCTTATCACGATTCGGCGATTCGTCCGTTTTACGGTCAGTTTTGACCGTGAGATTGTCACTTGATCTGTCATTTTCGCAAGTAGGATCGCTGATGGAGCGATGGTGCTTTCGTTGACTCAACGATTTGTCTGGTGTCTGATTGAGTACTTGTAAGCCACTGTTGTTTGTTTGTAAAATTCTGAAAGGAAATGTTTTTAATTTATTATCACTACATAGTATAAAGTCGCTTTCTCTATCCCTATATCCCTATGCATGCTTAATCTTTAAAACTATGTAACAGATTTTTATGCGGTTTTTCTAATAGATAGAATAATTGAAGAGGAAGGTTTATATATACAAATTATTAGGTTTTAGTCACAGTGGGTGAGGCCGCGGGCAGTAAGCTAATTAAAATTTCCTTATATTAAAGACTAGCTGCGCTCCGCGATTTCACCCACATGGCTGCGCTCCTGTTGGTCTTAGCGTGATGATATATATATAGCCTATAGCCTTCCTCGATGAATGGGCTATCTGACACCGAAAGAATTTTTCAAATCGGACCAGTAGTTTCCTGAGATTAGCACGTTCAAACAAACAAACTCTTCAGCTTTATAATATTAGTATAGATAATTGAATGTTTAAATGCAAAAACAAAAATTACATCAATATGTTTGTTCTACATGCAAAATGGCTTCTTTAATAAAGTCTTTCTGGCAATGAAAGAGCTTTTTCTTCTTTTTCTTCTCTTAATTAATGGCTCCACCCAAAAAGATGGGGAGCTTTTTCAGTATTAGCTTTCTGAGCAAAGTGACACACTCCAGTCTACCTGCACAGATTTACCTGTACAGGAAAATCTTTTCGGTATAATGTTGCGTGTATGGGAGCCATATGCTTAGACAGGTGCAAACATTCATTGATTAACATTTAAGGTATGAAAGAAACTATAACATAGATTTTTAAATAATTTTAAACATACAAGTAGAAATAATACAGGTTCTTTAATACTTCTTGTTTATTAAAACCTGTGCTACTTAAACTTTATACACTTGGTAACGTTTGATTTTCTTTAAACAAAGTTTTAAATTGTGTCAACTTTAAATATTAAATATAACACTCACGCATCAGTTTGAATCCGTAAAAAAGACAGGAAATAAGCCACAAATTCGTTCCTATTACAGCAATATAATATACAGTCTTCCGGCGCGCCCTGAAATTAAATAATTGCAACTTAGATATGGATATCGAGAACACGACCATAACAAACAGATATAAGGTTATAAACCTCAATAGACTCGTCATTTAACCACTTAATTAATAGATCACAATTTAATTTTCCCGAAAGGACACTTTCTATTATCGTATCAGACATTTTTTTTTATCAAAAAGTATTATTTTCGATCGATTTACGAGACTGCGCGCTAAATTGTTGGCCATGTCAATTGACAAATGTCAAATTTAAAAAATCTATTGACATTTGATTCGGCACAGATTTCTAAACGACATTTATATGGAATATTGCCAGTACAAAAAACTAAGGAATTCTATATAAGTACCTATTGAATTCCTTAGATATTATTGGAGGGTTTACTACTACTATTCTTTACCTAGCGTGTAGTGTAGTTGATGCGAAACAAAATTCAAATCACTACCAAATAGTGTAGGTTCGTGTTAGTGATTTTTTTTCATAATTCCAACGACCCTATTATTATTTTTTTTTATTATTTATTATACCCCTACATTTCTGTGTATGTTCACTGTATGTTACTCGACTTTCCCCTCGTGGTCAAAATGCAAATGTTATGTATGTTTCGCTGCGATTAGAAGCATCCGCTCTCTACTTCTCTAGTCAACTATCCGGTCTACATTACACAAAAATCATAAAAATGCTCAATAGCTACGAAAATGAAAGAGAAACAAAATTCATAATGTTTGTAAGGATTGTTTCACGTTTAGATTCTATAACATTCATAAATACATCAAAGGTTTTCATAATAAAAAAAAGTTTAATATAATTAAAATATCACATAGAATTGTAATCTGACTATATTATATACAACGTATTCTTTAGAAATACTAAATCAGTAACGAATATCTAAGGAAATTATGAGTTAAAAATGTCTTTATCATCCAGGCTTTCCATTTCAGCTTTAGAAAATAGTTTTGCCATTTCCAATTTAATCAGGATTTGTTTTTTTGCTGGTAATTTCCTTAGAGTCTCAGCGTAACTTAAAAAAAGATAATGAATGTCGTCTGTCGGTTCCACGGTATTAACTTGTTGAATGTTTAAACTCGGCGATTTGTTTGGTAAAGCAGCATCGCATTCCGTACCGTTTATACTTTCGCAATCGTCAAATATATTAGTGTCATTGTCTTCCTCTTTAGAACTTTCTTCCTCATATATATAATCTTCAACATTAAGAGAGCTGTCTTCCACATTACGTAAGCCTTTTAAATGTGGATCCATAAATTCTAAATAACTTGCCCACCGCCAATTCCTATATTGATCGTAAGTGGAATTAGAATATCTTGAGCTTCTTGATTTCTTATACTTGACATAGCATTCTTTGAGGCCTTTCCATCGTTTTTTCACTAAACTTTCTGTAATCAATAAAATTGATAAACATGTATCGAGTAAATAAATTTACAATATTTCCATCAAATCAAATATTTGCGGATGAAATTAAAAAATATTTATATAGCAACACTTCAAGCGACAGTCAGCTGTCGTAAAAAAGGGATAAATT
>CAJQZN010039764.1:21529-34831 GCA_907164685.1 Colias eurytheme
TTGGCGGGACGTACGTCAAGATGGACCGTAAATAAGACGCTTTAGATTATTGCCAGTCTTAAATTTTATGTATTTACTATGACGAACACGACGACGATCGTTTTTACATAATTATGTGATTTATATCATATACATTAGTATTATGAAACACTTGTCTTGCAACAATGACTAATATACTAGCTATACAGCTTGGAATAAATGCAAAAAGATATAGACATTCTCAATTCTCATAGTCCTAGTATTCATGCTTTGCGAAAAACCTGTGAAAAAACCACATGAAACGACAACATTTGACAGTTCAGTTTTGACATACCCCGATTAATTGTTTATTTCTAGTTTTCTACTACCAAGCAAAACAAATTACAAAAGTTTTAAACAAATAAACCACGAAAATGTCTGAAACGTGGAGTATAACCGGGATATGTAGATGTTGTCACACAAGAGGCACGTTTAGAAGTCTTGACGACCCGTATAACTATGAAGGACGTGAAGAAGTATTTAATTACATGCTACAGAATACGTTTAACATAACTGTACGTTTATTATTCTCTTATAAGATTATTTAAACATATTTTTAAGTAAAGCAGGTTGATAGTTTGGTAAACTTGAAAGTCTGACCTTAGTAGGTACATTTCTAGATGGTTTTCATTTAAAATTCTAATTTGAAAGTAGGCACAATCATGTTCCTTCAACCCTTGAAAGTATGTCATTGTTCATGCAGGTTTATGAATGTGTTTCTACAACCTTGAATATTAAGACTATGTAATGCTCCTACATGTAAAACTTTAAATACAAGAGTAAAACTAAGTAAAATTACAGTACCTAAACAATAATTTGAGTTAAATAATAACTAGCGGTCCCCCCGGCTTCGCCCGTAGTAGTTTACGTTTTCTCTCCATAAGAACCATACTCGTACTTCAAGGTACATTATAAAAAAAAGAATTAATGAAATTGGTTCAGCTGTTCTCTACTTTTGCACTTAGCAACACATTTGGTGATTCATTTTTAAGTATATAGATAAATACATAATATCATTTTATAGTAACTATATTACGTTACTAGCTGTGTCCTGCGGTTTTATCCACAGTGCTCCACTCCTGTTGGTCTTAGCGTGATGATATATAGCCTATAGCCTGCCTGATAAATGGGCTACCACGGAAATAATTTTTCAAATCGGACCAGTAGTTCCTGAGACTAGCACGTTCAAACAAACAAACACTTCAGATTTATAATATTAGTATAGATTTTAAACAATTTTCTCAATTTCCAGATACATCCAGTGGTAGATAGTGCAAAAAAGTTTTTCACAATATGTGAAGTGTGTATACCAAGGTTGAGAGACGCGGAGATGTTTAGACAATTAGTTGTTTCCAGTGAGGAGAGGTTTATGCAGTATTATAACGAATATTTATTAAAAGGTAATAAATCTTAATATACATATATATAAATCTCGTGTCACAATGTTTGTCCTCAATGGACTCCTAAACCACTTAACCGATTATAATAAAATCGTACACCATATGCAGTTTGATCCAACTTGAGAGATAGGATAGTTTAAACATGTAGGTACCACGGGCGAAGCCGGGGCGGACCACTAGTAATATTATAAATTAAGTTATTATGTAAAAAGAAAAGAGATTGTTATCAATATTGATATGGTATACAAGAATCTATATATATATAAAAATGAAACCCGTTGTCACGGCATCACGTGTGAACGGCTGAACCGATTTCGATAATTCTTTTTTTTTTAATGTTTGTGGAAGTCCAAGGATGGTTCTTATGTAGATAAACCGTAAATATGTACCACGGGCAAAGCCGGGCGGACCGCTAGTTAAATTATATTTATTTAAGAAAAAAATGTATCTCTCTTATAGACTTTTTTAAATTATTTAATGGGAGCTTTGAACATTGAAAAAATGTAAATTGGACAATATAAAATATTAAGAATTGTCCAATTTGTTATATTGTTGCTCATTATAAAATACCCATAAATATGATGAATAATTTCTTACTTGTTGTGTTGTTTGACTGTTTTTATTATGTTTTTCAGATGTAAAAATGGAGAAAATTGAAATAACAGAAACACAAGTGGACGATACAGATGGTTTGTAAGCTACTTTTTATATATTATGTTTTAAATCAATTATATTATGATTTAAAGCCGCCATTGCCCATTTGTACATATTTTTCTCTTATTTTATATTCTTTCTGTATCTCTATTTCCTATGTGTGCAGTAAAGTGCTAAATAATAAACTTGCTTACCTTTTAATAATATTAATAATCAAGAAATAATTTCATCACCAGGTGATAAATACCAACTCGATGTCTTCACCGATATAGATGAAGAGCCGTTAGTATATTTGAAGAGTCAAGAAACAAAACCTGATTCAGACTGGATAGCACCGCTTAAAGTTGGTAAGTTAAGAATTAAGTTTCGTCGTGTCGATGTCGTGTCGTATAGGTATCGTATCGTATCGTGTCCTGTACTAAAATTAGTACATAATGTAAAGTTGATACATTCTCAATGAAAATAGTTGAAATAACAAACAAAATAAAATATATTTGATTTGACACATTTTTTGAACTTAGTTGAAAATAGATATGTAAATTATATCCTACTAGCGGTCCGCCCCGGCTTCGCCCGTGGTACATATTTCGCAATAAAAGGTAGCCTATGTTTTTTCTCAGGGTTTAAAGATTATCTGTGCCAAATTTCATCAAAATCGGTCCAGTACTTTATGCGTGAAAACCATACATACATACAAACCTTTCCTCTTTATAATATTAGTATAGATTAGTATAGATATAAATATGTAAATGTAAATTTTTGTATAGATACCCTGATAAGGTAATAATAATTAATAATTTATATTGCTAAATATGAATTTTTCAGATAGCAACAAAAAATCGGACAGCACGAAAAAGTATTCCTGTAATATATGTCCAAAGAAATTCACCTACCATGGTTCCCTAGAGATGCACATACAAACACACAAAATAGAGAAAACATATACATGTATGCTGTGCAATCAAATGCACAAACGGAATAAAGAATTAATTAAACATATTAACGAGAATCACAGTGAAAATAACATGTTTACATGTAACTTGTGTGGCATCAATTTCGATACAGCAAGACTGTTGAAAAAGCATTTTGCAGTGCATACAGACAAATTTAAATGTAGTTTTTGTGAAAAAGAATTTAGTAAAAAGAAAGGCTTGAAGGAACATCTTAAAACGCACACGGGAGAAAAGAAATTTTCATGTAATATTTGTAATAAGTCGTTTGGACATAATCAAACGTTAAAATCGCATATTTTGACGCATACAGGTAAGGAAAACTTTTAAATTATAGTTTTCTTGTGTTACATACTAGGTATTTACGCTGAAGTATGTGTAAACAATATTTTTTAAATCACTTCATTGACTTACAATAAACAACCAGACTATAACAATCACGTAATAAAATCAATTAAATATTGTCCAAAGCAAAACTCTGCCTACGCGTGTATTGGGCAGAGTTTTCTAATGAGCGATACAATAAGGTGTTAATTGTAATGTTTTTTTCCAGGTTTTTTTTTATTATCTAAGTTTATCACATTCAGGGTTGATTTTTCAATAATTGGTAAAATTTATTAGTTGAATATTGGACGAATAAGTTTTATTTGGAGTTAAAAAAATTGTCCCGGAATGTAGTTATTTAGCAATTCTTGTATCATATTTAAGTAAATTTCTTTTTTCAGGTGAACGTCCATACATTTGTGATATATGCGGTCGTAGTTTTCCCCAACGCACACACCTAAAGCGTCACATACACATCACGCACACAGGCGTCAAGCCGCATTCATGTACCATTTGTATGAAGAAATTCTCCAGTAAAAGTTACTTGAGAATACATGAACGACAACACACGGGGGAAAAACCGTATTCTTGTGACGTTTGTGATAAACAATTCCGTGCGTATACTACGTTAAAAGTACACATGCGTGTACATACGGGAGTTAAACCGTATCTGTGCTCGTTCTGTGACAGACAGTTCGCACAAATGGCGAGTTTTAAACTACACGAGCGAACACATACAGGCGAAAAACCGTATTCTTGTGTGGTTTGTAAGAAAGCGTTCGCGGATAGCGGATATCTGAAGATACACATGCGTATACACACGGGAGATAAACCGTTCGAGTGTTGTGTTTGTAAACGAGCGTTTAGGGAGACGGGACAACTGAAACGTCACATGCGTGTACACACGGGACAAAAAGCGTATACTTGTAAAGTTTGTAACAAACAAATTGGGAACTTGTCGAAACATATGCGGGTACATGCGGGTATGGAGAAAAATTGTGATTTTTGTGACAAAAAATTAAACGGTTTTAAAGTACATTTGAGTGTACATACGGGAAAGAAACCGTATAGGTGTGGTGTGTGTGAAACGCAGTTTGCGCAAAGTGGCGGTCTGAAGAGGCATAAGTGTAGTGAGAAGTGAATAAATTATTTATTTTAAAGTGTTGTTTGATTTTATATCTCCATCTTACATCTTTAGAAATGTTATGACTGCATCATCACTACATAGTATAAAACAAAGTTGCTTTCTCTGTCTCTATGTCCCTTTGTATGCTTAAATCTTTAAAACTACGCAACGGATTTTGATGCGGTTTTCTTTAATATAGAGAATGATTCAAGAGGAAGGTTTATATTTATTATGTTGTAGACAAAGCGGGCGAAGCCGCGGGCGGAAAGCTAGTTATATTATAAAACAAAGTTGCTTTCTCTATCCCTGTAGATATATTGTAATACTGTGCCTATGTCCCTATGTAGATGCCTGAATCTTTAAACTTTAAAGCTACGCAACGGATTTTGATGCGGTTTTAGTAAGTATATCATTTATTTGGTTTACATAAAGCCGCGGGCGGGTGGATAGGTAGATAGCAGTCTATAATATATAAAAAATGCAAAATTTGTTGCTATGCGCAAATCTCGAGAACGGCTGAAACAATTTCGTTAATTTTTTTGTATAATATTCCTTGAAGCACGAGAGGATGGTTCTTATGGAGAGAAAACATAAACATGTACCAGGGGTAAGCCGGGGCGGATCGCTAGTAAAATGAAGATGAGCACTCGCGGATAATAACTTAATCAATTTTGACTCTTATATCCGTGTATTTAGAACTTCGTTACGCTTTCTCAATTAAATTTTACTATGGCTTAGTAAAGTACGACGGTCAGTAAGATTGATTGAAAAAATTGTATTTAATTATATAAATCAGTCCTTTAATTTAGTCGTATGTCAGTATGCATAATTCATTTATAAATTTTAATTCTTACTGTCTTAGGCAACGATATAATAACGTATATTATATCGTTGGTCTTCTTATTGTATACTTTTCAATATTATTTTTTACTACATTTTTGAAAAAAATAACGCTATTGCCACCCTCTTCATTACCTGCAAGAGGAGGCTTGATTTTTTTATATAAATAAACCAAATAATCTTTTAAACGGTTTGCTCTACATAGCTGATATGAAATTACCCAATTATTTTAATAAGCCGTATTTCTTCGCGGATATCCGTTGCTCGTATAAAATCAAATCCAAATCCAATCAACCGTTACAGGCTGTAAATTGCATGCATCTATTCACTTCCAAATTCCGATAGATTAGCAAGCATTGCGTTAACTTTTTCAAAAGAAAACTTCATTCATTGTTTAAACAAACAACTCCAATGTACGCCGTCTCTTAAATTGGAAAGTGGTCAAGTAACTCGAGTGTTTAGTTAGCGTTGCGCCGTTTAGTGCGTCGCTTGTACGAAGGAGTTTCCATTGCAACGAACTGGCCAATTAAAAAAAAAAACAACACCTCTCAATTCTTTGGCGGGAACCGTTTGACAGCTGTCAAAATTTTTCGTGAATTTTGCGTTTTTTTTTGTTGTGCTCGAATAAAAAATTGTGCTGTGTTTTACGTTGGTGTATTTAATTCTGAAGTTATTGCGGTCACCGTTGAGGTAAGCCATCTCCTGATGCCATTTACAGTCATGTGTCGAGATATGATCGCGGCAATTATTTTTGAACGTAGATAGCTATTTCTGTATTCATAATTATTATTAGAGAGTTACTACATGCTTAATGGTGCTTATTAACATTAACAAAGTATAGTGTACTATAATTTTCGTTCGTTTTATTATTTTCTTGGTTTCTCGTGAGGTTTATCGGTATGACAAAAATTAATATTCCAAAAAAATATACTATGAATTTTATTGAACAATGCATATCAAAGGAAATTAGCATATTTTAAAAATTTGTCAATTAATTATTATTATAGTCGTTAAGTAATGGATGCCGGTATATTTTTGCTTCATAGTTTTTTAACCACAGACCAAAAAAACTACATAATTTTAAGAAGAATGTAACGAATTTCGTTCATTAATTAATATTGTAATGAAATGTGATTTAGTAACTGTCTGTTTCACCTCATTTCACAAGATCATTTAAATATTAATTGATTTTTTATGGTCCAAGTCCCAAGATATTTTTGGTATCGTAACAGTGTTGCCAGCAAGACAGGTTGAATTTATTTTTGATTATTTGTTAAAAAAATAGTAAAAATAAATGGGTGATATTTTTTTTATCCATGGTGTAGTATTGAGTGGTGGGTTTGTGATTGAAATTATGGTTTTATATTTATAAGAATTTTTATAGGGTCGTGTGAAAAATTTGAGTCTGAAAAAAACGTCGAATACTTACAAATTAAAAAAAAATTATATGCCAAATATATTCGAACCAGTTCAGCAGTTCCGTGATTGAGCAACCGACATTCGAACATACGAACTTTCACATTTGTATTGGAAGAAAAATAAATATTTGCTATACTAAATATCTATGGACATTTTGACTAAAATCTAAATGAAAAATTTGCATTATTTTCACCAATTCGTTAATTTTTTTTAAATATTCCTTATGGAGAGAAAACGTAAGTATATGTACCACGGTCGAAGCCGGGGCGAACCGCTAGTTATAACAATAAATAAATAAAAGGATTTTACGTTTTGCTGACTGTACAAGGAATACGTACATTGTATGTGTGTATGTATGTGTAGATCATTGACACACAATAACGGGTTTAATAGAGCGTGTATGTGGAATTAATTATTAATTGTAATTTAAATGCATTATTGCATTTATAACGTAGATATGTATGCAAGTGACGATTCGTTAGATATATAGTTTACTAGAAGGACCCCGAGGCTTCACTCGCGTGGTAATAGTGTAACAAGTGATAACTGCGTTAAAAACAACCGACTTCAAACTTGCACTTGCAACATTTACAAATACAGACAAAAATGCTTATAAAATAAAAACTACTGGGCCTATCCGAATAAAATTTTTATGGGACCAATTCGACACCATCCCGCATCGAACAAAAAAAGAATCACCTAAATCGGTTCAGAAACCTCGGAGTAATCGGTGTACATACATAAAAAAAAAAAAAACATACCAGCCGAATTGATAACCTCCTCCTTTTTTTTGAAGTCGGTTAAAAAGTAGCCTATGTGCTTATGTAGAATGTTATCAATCTATATACCAAATATCAACCTGATCGGATTAGTATTTGAAGTGAAACTTCTTCATCGGGGTTGGAAAAAAATTTAGTGCAACATTTTATCGTTACACTTACGCTTGACATTTTTCCGTTACGCGCCATCTTTTTCTTATCCCTACCACGCGTGATTCGACGTATTTCTGTAAAGTTGGATATAGTAAATTATTTTTTGAAAAATAAGGTCATAAAGAAGTTTCACTCCTTACGTGTGTACAATAGTATACGCACACATTTTTTTAATTTAAAAGATCGACATATGTAATATACATATAATACATAAGTAATAATAACCTACATGCCGAACACAATAAAATAGCTAATTTGGAGCGCAGCACATTAAAAATTATTTACATTGCGACACGATAACGTAACGCGTACGTAACGACAAACGACTGCGTAACGACTTGTCGGACGGCATTGATAAACGCTGTGTATGCTTTACGCCTGACTTGGCTCGTTAATATAATAAGTATAGACATAGAAATTATATAAAAAGAAAGATCCTGTTTTCGCTCGCAAATTCTTAGTTTTAATTTGTTCGAAATTTTGCAGTTTATGCTTACTTTGATAGCGGTAGGTACAGATAGGACTACCTTCAGATATTTTGCTGCATGATTTTTATGTAAATTTATTTTCCCTAAGCTAAATAAGTTTAAGTTTTGCTACAGCTACAGCTCTTTACATTATTTAAAGTATCAAAATAAATCGTTATTTCTCTACAGTTGGACTTTACATTTAAAAAACTCATCATAAAAATCTCACATTTTATGCAAACTATATCCCAAAAGCATCAAAATCAGTTCAGCCGTTTTGCAATCCACTATCACACACACATGTGTATTTATTTACATGTCACCAGCTTTCTTACGAGAAAGTTAGGGTTAGTCATAAAGATTAAAGTCTAAGACCTATCTACACGATCTATGGTAGAAACTACTTGTATGTCATGTTTTAGTACGCGTTTGTGTGTGTCAAGTGTTGTTTTAGTGATAATTCAAAGATATTTGTTTACTAGCTGTGCTCCGCGGTTCCACTCGCATTGCTCCGCTCCTGTTGGTCTTAGCGTGATGATATATAGCCCATAGCCTTCCTCGATAAATGGGCTATCCAACACCAAAAGAATTTTCAAATCGGACCAGTAGTTCATGAGATTAGCGCGTTCAAACAAACAAACAAACTCTTACGCTTTATAATATTAAATATAGAATATAGATTGAAGTTTTATGGCCGTTCCCAATATTCAAACTACGGTTATAGATAGACAGCTATCTCCGATAGCTAGTAAGGTTCTATCTATCGTAAGATATTGGGAACGGCCATTACTGGCTGACAGCTGTCAAAACGTTATTGGGACGCTCAAATATACAAATTCAAAGAGAAAAATATATACCTCTAGTAAGCAGTTAGTCCTCCAGACGATAGATAGGTTAGCTTAGCTAGCAAGCTTATTGGGACGCCAAAACAAAAGATAGATAGCATTTTCTATCTTTAGTAGGGTCAAACCTAAGATAGATACGATATTGGGAACGGCCATTAAACGATTTGACAACTATACAACACTTTGCGAATGTCCTATACTCTATAGCTATCTAGGCTCAGATCCGGTGTGCAGTGTCACCGCGCGTGATGCGACTCGCCAAGCGTCACCAAAGGTCACTTTCGACACTTTGCCTTGTGGCTGTTGCACCATCGTACTATATACATTATACATATGTGTAATTGGTTTTTTGTTTGTAACGTGTGTTAGACTTGATTCTGGACAAATGAATTGGGGCTTCAAATTATACAATTGTGAATTATAGTCATGTAGTAATTAAAGCCGGCTATTCTAATGAAATGGATTTGCTGTAAAAAGTAAAAGTAAAAAGATTTGTTTTTAAGAAAAAGTTTATTAATTGGTAACTTCTGCCAAACCGCACTTGGCCAAGCGGCTGAAATGTCCCCGGCTGACCCTGTGTGCATGCACGTGCACGGAAAAACATCTCTGTGGCACAAGAAAAAAAATATAATACATACAGTAAAAGTTCATTATTCGCGGGCAATAGGTTCCGTAAATGTGCCGCAAATAGAGAAACCGTGAATATGGAATAGTAATTTGTATGGGGTTATAGGGGATACGTTCCTAGGTGACGAAATAAAGAAGCAAATACATAAAGAAATCAGTTTTATTTAAATTTTTGACCATACCTTGAGGCAATGGCTTGGCACTTTTTACTCGTTTTTTAGTCGATATTATAAATTCGTAGTTGTAGTTCAGGCGTTTACTAAGGATAACAATTCATTTTTATTTCATTTTATTAACTTAAATGATTGGATGGGATAATTTTTTGTATATCTAATAATGTAGAAAACGCAGGCAATTTATCGAGAAAATTAATAAAAAAAACCCGCCTGCATAATAAACTTTCAATCTCTTCGAATTACCTTATAAAATACCTTTTTAAAAGTTATTTTTCCCCAGGAAATACCCTTCAAACAAATCCGGGTCACTGACCATCTTGCATTTATTTACATAACCCTCTTACACGGATAAAACGTTAAATGCAATACTTTAACCTCCTTTATTCCGGTTAGGTTACATCTGGATCTAAACTTGGATTTAAAACCGGTTTAAATCAATTAATGGCAGAACGAGAATTGTTAAATACCTAGTAAGTGTGGCTTTCTGAGCTCACTTTATCTATTACTAGAGGTCCGCCCCGGCTTCGCCCGTGGTACATATTTCGCAATAAAAGGTAGCCTATGTCCTTTCTCGGGTATCAAAATATCTCCATACCAAATTTCATGCAAATTGGTTCAGTAGTTTAGGCGTGATTGAGTAACAGACAGACAGACAGAGTTAATTTCGCATTTATAATATTAGTATGGATACAACACTAGCTGTGCTGTGCGGTTTTACCCATATTGCTCCGCTCCTGTTAGTCTTAGCGTAATGATATAATATAACCTATAGCCTTCCTCGATATGGGCTATCAAAGTATCAAACACCGAAATAATTTTTCAAATCGGACCAGTACTTCCTGAGATTGCGAGATGCGCGTTTATTATTTAAAATATTTATTTTATTTATTTTTTGTACGAATGTTTGCTCACAATTGTCTGGTAATCCATACTAATATTATAAATGCGAAAGTAACTCTGTCTGTCTGTCTGTTACTCAATCACGCCTTAACTACTGAACCAATTTGCATGAAATTTGGTATAGAGATATTTTGATACCCGAGAAAGGACATAGGATAGGTTTTATCCCGGAAATCCTACGGGAACAGGTTTTTCTTTGAAAACGCGGGCGAAGACGCGGGCGGAAAGCTAGTGCTGAATAAACGAAATGACTATAATCTACTAGCTATCCGCCCTCGGTTTCGTCCGCTATGTCTAAAACCTAATAAATTATATATACACTAGTATATCTAGTATTATATTATCTGTGCTAATCTAATACCTTCCTCGAGAATCTCTGTATCTATTCAAAAAAACCGCATAGAAATCCGTTCAGTAGTTTTAAAGATTTAAACATACATAGGGATATAGGGACAGAGAAAGCGACTTTGTTTTATACTATGTAGTGATATATACCCCAGTCCATATACAACAGATTTGACCCAATTCAATGAAACCTTGTGCAGAATGTCGTAAGCCAAGATCGCTGGAGCATGGTCAGATCGAGGCTAGCCAGCCTAATGAATCGTTAAGTTGTTAAGCTATTATGTATTGGTTAAGTAGAGATTTGTAAAAAATGGACCATTCTACTTGGACGTGGTGGATGGTGGATAGAATACGTGAAAATGGGTAGGCTTGCCTGGTAGAGATCGCTACCTAGCGATAAAGCCGCCTTTTGCTTATTTTAAATGTATTGTTTGCTTTTTATTTTTTATTTCTGTAGCAATAATGGATTTTCATTCATTCAAAATGGATATTGGGAAGAATAGAAAAACTTCGGTCGTGAGGCGGGATTCGAACTTAATATTCTTTAATCTATACTAATATTATAAAGCTGAAGAGTTTGTTTATTTGTTTGAAATCGCTAATCTCGGGAACTACTGGTTCGATTTGAAAAATTCTTTCGGTGTTAGATAGCCTATTTATCGAGGAAGGCTATAGGCTATATATCATCACGCTACGGCTAACAGGAGAGGAGCTACGGCGGTAAAACCGCGCGGAGCAGCTAGTAAATAATATTGTTAAAGAAAAGTAAAAATTACACTTAAACTCAGGTAATTATGGTATTGTTATCGATCCTTCATAAGTGTACAAAGTTGAATTAAATCTTGGTACAAAATAAGAGTTAGTTACATACAAACATACAGGTGAAGTTAATCTTATATATAAAATTCTCGTGTCACAATGTTAGTCTGCATACTCCTCCGAAACGGGTGGACCGATTCTCATGAAATTTTCTGTGCATATCGGGTAAGTCTGAGAATCGACCAACATCTATTTTTCATATGTACCACGGGCGAAGCCGGGGCGGACCGCTAGTAATATAATATAATAAACATGTTAAAAATAACGTAACGAAATAGGGGAAATGAAAATTTCAAAGAGGTGAAGAATATCGTTTATGTATTGTATGAGATATGAATTTTTTTAAGTTTTGTTTAAAGAGGACAAATATTTATGCGTATTTTAATGCTGTAAAACTAAAAATACATAGAAAGAAGGTGACTACTGATAAAATTGATAAAAATTATAGAAATGTAGATATGGATGGAAAAATAATAAACATGGCAAATGTAACAAGAGATTAACTAATTGGATATATATTATTTGCATCAGTGAATTTAGCTTATAAGTTGATTAGCCACAAAAACAAGGAAGCACGGTTATATTACTATTAGGTATTACTGGCTGTGCCTCGCGGTTTCATCCGCATTGCTCCGCTCTTGTTGGTCTTATGGCTGGTTCACACTTTGATTAGTGCGAGTGCAGGTGATTAGTGCGAGTGCAGGTGTGTAGTGCGAGTAGTGTCCAATTCAACTGCGAGTGCAGGTGATTAGTGCGAGTGCAGGACAATGGTGAAATTCGCGACGCTACACACTACGCTAAACACTAAACACTCCTGTCCAGACGTGTTTAGGCAGGCACACTGCGAGTGAGGGGGAAAGAAGGGCGCGCGGGACGTGGCTACTCGCAGTCCACTCGCAAAAAAATAGAACACGCTTCTATTCACTTTACTACACAGCCTACTAAACACTCGCACTAAACAGTCGCTGTCCACACGTAGTACTACTCATCACCTGCACTCGCACTAATCAAAGTGTGAACCAGCCATTAGGGTGATGATATATAGCCTATAACCTTAAATGGGCTATCTAACACCGAAATAATTTTTCAAATCAGACCAGTAGGTAGTTCCTGAAATTATCGCGTTCAAACAAACAAACTCTTCAGCTTCACTACATAGTTTAAAACAAAGTCACTTTCTCTGTCCCTATGTCCCTTTGTATTCTTAAATCTTTAAAACTACGCAACGGATTTTGATGCGGTTTTTTTAATAGATAGAGTGATTCAAGAGGTTTTTAGTATATAATTTATTAGGTTTTAGACAAAGCGGGCGAAGCCGCGGGCGGTAAGCTAGTTATAATATAAAGTTTAGATTATGCATATCCCTATGCAAAAAGGGGGATATCCATTACTATGCGGAATTTCAATTACCGGTGTACTGTGCTTACAGTACGTATATATGTAGAATTGCACTGGCTCAC
>CAJQZN010039765.1:0-11030 GCA_907164685.1 Colias eurytheme
AATAAAAGGTAGCCTATGTCCTTTCTCGGGTATCAAAATATCTCCATATACCAAATTACATGCAAATTGGTTGAGTAGTTTATGCGTGATTGAGTAACAGACAGACAGACAGAGTTACTTTCGCATTTATAATATTAGTATGGATGTACCAAAACCACAAAACAAAACATACGCATCTCAGTTTGCAAATATTTTGTATCAATAGGTACTTACCTAACTTCTAAAATGTTAATTATTTTGATGATAATTTTGTACAATGAATGAAGTATGGTGGTATTTAAGTAAAAAGTATAGTCTAATATATTATACTAAATATAGTGTTTTCGTTAAGGCCTGGATCAGGTAGAATTCCCTTTTAATACCGAAAATTAACTCTAGTTATAACCGTTTTTCTTCTTAGATTCTTAATGTACATATCTAAAAAAAATGTATATTAAAGTTTCGAATATGATAAAGGGCATGGTTGTTTTAGTTTGTTTATTTCATACATCGTTCCTTACACCTTGTATTTTTAAAATTTTATAGTTAATTGTGTATTTGTTATTGTTTCAATTTAATTCATATACTTACATTATACATACAGGATGTAAGGGACAGTTTTCCGAAAACTTTAACCATGAACTCAGACTAGAATAAGACAGGGCTTTATTATTTAATTTTATTAAATATAAATTTAGTAATCAACCTCAATCATATAAAAACCGCCCTTTTCCATAATCCTGGTAAAATTTATAAAAAATTTGGTCTACTGTTTCTTATTTTAAGATACTGTGACCGTGAAGAGTTCGATGCGGGGGTTAAGTAGCTAGCTCCGCCCTACCACCTAGCAAGGTCGCTAGCCCCTATTAACGCCTTAAAAATATATCTCTTTGTAGAGTGCGTTTCACGAAAGAGTTCCCCTGCCGTTATGTTGGCTTACCTGACTGTCAAAAACGAAAATATTTTTTTTAATCAAAAATGACAGAGAAAATATTCATAACGGCAGGGGAACTCTTTCGTGAAACGCACTCTACCACTACGTACAATATGTACCCCATACCACACCCTGGACACTCCATACAAAATGATCGTTTTGACAGTCACACTGTAGAGACTGCAAATTTGTGTGTTAACGCTTTATGGTTGGCACATTTGTGACTAGCGTAAAAAAAAATTCGCGTTTTTCTGATGAAATACATCCGTAAACAGCACAATATCTAACCATTTTCTACGAAAAACGATAATCACAAATCCAAAATAATAAAATTATTTTAAGTCAATTTGATTAATGTTGTCAATCTTCGTTGCGTATCGCCCTGGCAGAAAAATATGGCCCATTTTATGTCTGATCGCGCGGGGGTGAGGTAAGTTTAATTTTGGCGGGAGGCGGAGAGTGTCCGTTCTGTAGCGTTTAGCTACTATTATGTATTCTGTGCCCATACTACAAAACGCCGCGCCGCGGCCGTAGGTATTTGTCTCGCATGATTGTCTTATCGCTCAATAGCAAAACAATAATTAGAATTACTAGAAGTACATTCATAAAATATAATCAGTAGCCCCGCAGAACCGACTTGAAAAAAAAAAACAATTTGAAGTAGGTAGGTGATGAACGTTTCATAAATTGGCTTCAAATTCAATAGAAATCCATTTAATCTCCCTAAATCTTGACAAAATATGTACTTTACGAGTTACATAATTTTATTAAAAATAGAAAAAATTATGGTAAGTAGGTAGAATCGAAGGTTGGAGAAGAACCGGTGTCTTTTCGCGTTCAAAATAAAAACAATATTTGTAAACATTATAAAGAAATAATAATAGTTTAAAAAAACTAAAAAACACGCTTTTTATAGAAAACCGAACTAAAAAATAGAAAATTTTATCAAATTAGTGTATTGTCATCGGTCCTCAATAAATCTACAAAGTTTGAACGAAATCTGGCCGTTTAAAGTGGGTCAAAATCGCGCCCAAAGAAGTCGGTTACAAACAAACAAACATACAGGTGAAGCTAATATAAAGCGTGTAATAAATCTGAAAATTAAAAACAAAATAATATTATTTATAGGGCTTATTAGTTATTATTGCAATTATTAAATTATTGTATTATATAATATTATCTTACGCTACTTTATATAACGTAGATTTACAAATAAATAAATCTATCGAATTTCCACTACTAATGTTCTTCATGCATTCCACGAATTACATAATTTATGGTGTTACATCATGCACTGTAATGATGAAATTACTAAGAAGTTTACATACGCTTCCTCTCTAATTGATTGAAAGTTGAAACCACGTTGAAACTAATTTATTATGTACATCACATGTACATTGTACATATTATATATTCTAATAAACTATAGGATCTGCCACACACATTCACTTGTTTGTTGAGCGAAGTGTATTTTAATCTCTAGTCTACTGTCTAGCTGTAGCGACTGTTATATTATAATTATTATAATATTACCTATGTCTCATTTCTCATAAATTTAAATGTAAGTAACTAACTCAGATCAAAAAGTTATATATTTTATACGGCTACATCTTTAAAATAAGAAAAATATCCAAAACAATATTTTCCTTTTGCTTTGAAACGAAGAAATTATGTGTCAATTCATTTAAAAAAAATAATTTTGATTAATTTCAAAGCCGAAAGGCGCAGAAATAATAATTTTTGTGACAATCTTTTTTAAATTTCGAAAAAGCGAACGGTCACCGGCACCCACCCGGCACACTGACCACACCGCGACCGGCACCTACGTTTTGCGAAAAAACCTACAAGTATGTACATATTATAACATCTAAAGGAATAACATCCATACTTATACGAAGCAATAAAAATAATTGGTCTACGTTTCAATCACTGAGCAATCGTCAGTAGAGTAAATATTAATTAATAAATAAATTGACGATTGTATGATGAGAATAATATTCTTTTAGCAGCGAAGAATTCCACTAAGTCATAATAGTGTATTAATGTGCTTGATCCCACTTATGAAGAGCAGACATAAACTTCATTCAGATAATATCTTATTCATTAAATTGTAATATTGCTAAGAATGTTAGATAACAAGCGAAAACATTCAAAACATGAGATAGTAATAATAATAATAAATTAATGGCACTAAAGTCGGTATTCGTCGTCGACCCGCGACTGGCCGTCAGTTTACGCAGTTTATTGCTACTCTGTGGTCAGTTCAAATTGGTCGCGTGAAACGAAGGCGCGTGTTTCGCGCGTTTAGTTATTTTGAAAAGTGCATTGAATATATTTATTCATTTTGAAAATGGCGTGTCCTATGAGGTATGTACTGAAATTTATTTGATTTGCTTCCTATTACAAGTTAAAAATTATTTTTCAAAGAAATATAGCTTAAATTTTAAAAGTAAACAAAAAGTATGGAACTACGTCATAATTACTTTATGAGATTCAGAAATTTCTAATAAATCAAGTAAGAGCTACATATTATTTTATGTTTCTTTTTTTAAGGCTATCGTACAATATTCTGACTTACCAAATCAATTAATTTCGTTTCGAACATCCTAGCAATTTTCCGCAAAATTATTTTCAAATAATCAACCAATAGAACCTAATTAACTGTAAAAATATAATGCATACCTTCCTTGCAATTACATACATAAGTATATTTTTACCATTAGTAGATTCAATTTTATACCAATTTCAAAAAAGGAGGAGGTTCTCAATTCAATTCAACATTTATGAAATTAAGTCTAAAATAACTACCTAGTTAGGTAGAAATAAAAAAAGCTCACAAAAATGTTACCAAAATATCGTCAACGAGAAGTTAGTCGTTTTCGTACAGTTCAATGACCCTTTATTTAATGTTAAAAAAATCAAAATGTTCCTTAAGTACCTAGGTATGATAACATTTAGATTTTTTTGCAGTCATATCGATTTATATCCGAATGCAAATAGCAAAAAAATGAGACCTCTCACACCCTTATCAATTCAGTATCAGAAAACAGATAAGTAGTTATAGTGTTCAACTTAAAAAAAACAACTAACTTACGAAAACATGATCTAAAGTTCATATCTATGACCTAACCTAAAATCACGTGTGTTTGTTTATATTATGATGCAGTTTGCACGTTACAAATAAATATAGTTTAGCCTTATTAGTAGGTAGGTAGGTATAAGTAATATTACCTAGATACAAGAAACATTGATTTGTTTTAAACATATTAGTCCATTTAAATGTTACATTTTTAGGCCTAACCTTGTGTTTTTTAGAAGACGCAATTTTATTTATTTGATATGTGGGGGGGGGGGGGTCATTGTGAAGCTAAAACCAAGTTTGTGGGGTCGCGCCACCCTTGTCCCACGGCCGGCCGCCATCTTGAAAATAGCGGTTGAAATGGTTTTTACGATATATCTCTACTATTTATCTGAAAAAAATTGTTAACATTATATGTTGCAAATTAAATTCTCTAAAACTTTGGTCCAGTAACTTTTTGTTGTAGAACTATAAATAAAAAAGTTATAAGCGAAAATGTTCATTAATTAGAGCAATTTATATTTTTCAATAAAACTTTTTTTTATCATTTTACGAAGAAATGATATCAGACCATTTTTGTAGATTGTTTTTCGAGGAACAACTTTTATACCTACAGCATTTTTTCAATACCCATTTTTTTTACGTCGAAACTCGAAAGCAGGGCTGAAATGTTCTGCAGTGTGCTTTCATTGTTTTGGAATCTGGGGATAGAGCCAATAGCCAATATATGTATTGTTAAGAGTACTGAAAAAAAGTAATCACTTCGGAGCGCTGTAAAACCTTAGCTATTTATTTAATGAAAAAACAGCCAAACTTGAAACTTTACCTCTTCTATTAGTCCTACTATGTATAATATTTCAACTGCGAAAGTTTGTGATGGATGGTTGTTACCCTTTCACGCGAAAACCACTGAACAGAGTTTGATGATACTTGGCAGTGATGTAGCTTATGTACCAGTATGAGCTGATAAAGACTTGTTTTGGCCCCCGGGTTCGCCTGCGGATGGAACCGCGCGGCACAGCTAGTATATGAGAAATAGCATAATATAACCACGCTAGCTTACGCATGTGGTTTCAGTTATTGATACAATATTGAAATTAAATATTATGGCAAACAAACTCAGCAGGACGTATGTACTATGTGCATGTATCATAACTGCTTAGACCACAAATCACTTGCCTCGACACATGTATCGAATAACGAATTACTTAGGATTCTGTTTTATTTTATTCAGCTTATAAATTTTTAAACATGAATTTTTTAAGGCTACGAAGGATAAAGTAGTAAGTAAATTAGCAATAATATAAAAGCCAAATTACAATTAACTGTTATACGTATATTCTTTATAGACTGAATGTCTTCTAAAATGGTACCTATACCTACTGTTGTACATTTTACATACCTACTGTAATCCTTATCACAGTTCCAGTACATAAGGTTGCGAATATAACACGTAGTACCATAGTATAAAGAGATAGGTAGTACCATAAAAAAAAACGTTAGACAGTTAAACGACGATAATTTATCGACCACTCGCACGCTGGGTCAACGGTTCTATTGCTCTATAAACCGTAATGAATTATTAATTATGGACAATTCGATCATAACTCAATTCACTTAACGTTAACTGTGCTCTCGTTAAGAGAATGATTGCAGTGGGAAAGTTTTGGAATTCATTAAGATTAATCAATAGATTAAGGAGATACCTTATTATCATAATAATTTATTTACTTGGTACATGTATCTATTCCTCAAAGTAGAATGAAATGCTAGAAATCAAATACAAACACCTTATTGCGATAGTATTTGGTCCGTTTCCTACTAAATAGAAAGTTTTATTTTTAATTTAAAATCGTGTCAAAAATGTATATTTATAAATAAATATAAGTCTTACGGAATTATTAAAATGTTGACCAACGCGGATGGCTCAAAATAAAAATACCTTCCTTTCCTTTATAAATAGTACTTATAGAGTTGTTAAAATAATATTCAAAGTGCATGCACGTGCAGTTGTCACATCAACCAGTTGAAAATAATTACAAAAACTGTTATTATACTCGTATAATTATATCGGAATATTTTTCAAGTAATTAGGTAGTTCTAATTCTGAAATAAGAGCATAACGTAAAAAATGTATGCGTGTACTAGAGTACACACGTAAGAAGTGAAACTTCTTCATGACCTTAAAAATGTCACGAGTATGGCGTAACGCAAAAATATCACGCGTACGGCGTAACGCAAAAATGTCGCGCGTACGGCGTAACGTAACGCAAAAATGTTACACTAAATTTTTGTCCAACCCCGATAAAGAAGTTTCACTTCAAAAATATTTTAGTCCGTGGGTCGACGAGTATTTAGATTTGAGATAATTGTTTAAAGGAAACGATTCTTTACCATACCTAAAAAATAGAGGACGAACCTAACTTAATGTGAAAGGGCACTAAGAGTTGCGAAAAACCAAATAAAAAAGACGAAGGGAACGAAATTTACTTGTAGAGTGTACACTCTATTTTCACTAGAATTTACTTTCACGTTGTTACGTAAAAAAATGTTTAATGCTAAGTAAAATAATTCCCAGATCAGCAATAGAAGACATAGGGCAGGATGGCAATCACCTTGGCAACGAGGCTGGTATGTTGTATGGAGAATATCTGATGCTGGACAAGCTTTTAGATGCACAGCGGATGCTCAGCGCGGAGACGTCTAAACCAGTGCACGATGAACATCTTTTTATTGTTACACATCAAGGTACGTTTATTATATGATATATAATCTATACTAATATTATAAAGCTTATGAGTTTGTTTGTTTGATCGCGCTAATCTCTGGAACTACTCGTCCGATTTGAAAAAAATATTTCGGTGTTAGATAACCCATTTATCGAGGAAAGCTATAATATATCATCACGCTAAGACCAACAGGAGCAGAGCCACGCGAGTGAAACCGCGGGGCGCAGCTAGTAATTTTATAAAGATACATTGAAGATATACTGTGTAATTCAAATTAGAATAGGATTAGCGTGGAGCCATATTGTGACGTCATTATTGTATATTTTCTTGTTACGGGACATTCAAAAATTACGAATCGAATTTTAAATTTTGACTTGTTCAGAAATAAATAAATTACCTGCAGCACTGAAGGTTTAAAATTAACTTTAACTTGAGTAACATACAGTAACATCACACTTCACAGTACTTAGTACCTAATACGGGAATATATAATCTGAATTATTTTTCTATCGGCATCAAACAAAAAAATGAATTATTATTCGCATCTATTTTTAATAGCATACCTAAACATAGAACGTCTTTTTTAGCATTATATTTAATTATATCCATAGACACCATTTTCCAGTAAAACACAGGTAGCCAAAACTAATAGTTTCTGCAACGCTCGCCTTATTTTATCTCTTTTGTTCTTCAGCATACGAGCTATGGTTCAAGCAGATTATCTTCGAAGTGGACTCTGTGCGGTCCATGCTAAATGTGGAAGGATTGGATGAAAGCCACACTATGGAGATTCTGAAAAGGTTGAACAGAGTCGTGCTTATATTGAAGGTAATAAAGTTTTTCATAGTTTTACATGCAATCCTAATAATTTTATAAATGTTTGTGATGATGTCTGTTAATCTTTCGCGTAAAAACCTATTCCACGAAACTTTACAGTAGGTAATATAGATAATACATCATAACATATGAAATAGGTACCTACTTTTTTGTGCCCGCGGGTTCGTCCGTGGATAAAACCGCAGGGCGCAGCTAGTTTTGTCTTTCTTTGCCTTTCAGTGGTAACTTGGTACTAGTATTACTTGTTCTTATAATTACAATAACAAAAATACAGACTAAGAAGTAAGACAATTTATTATTATCCGATATCGTATCTCATTTTACGACTAACTAGTGAATTTAAAAACGACGTACCTAATCCAATCATTGCCTTCCTGTTATTCTAATCTTAATCTTAGGCTTAAACTGCAAATCATTGGTCGTCATGGACCATAAAACATAAAACGCATTTCTCAAACATGATAAACCAGTTTTATACAATTTCTTAATTTACTGATTTGCATATTTATTAAAACCTCGATTGCAATTTTAAAACCGTGCATTGATAAAAAATGATATCGTCAAGAAGACGTGAAGTTATTTATTATCTCCATGTTTATCACTATATTTTTATTTGTCGTATGGTCCAACCTTGAGTCCAACAATAATATTATGTTCAACAAAGGCGAATGGGCAAATTGGGCCTGAAACTTGGGCTAAGACCAATACACACGAAATATTGTTTTTGTGATAGATCATTACACATACCTTACGAAAAAAATAAAATAAAAAAATAAATCAACTGGGTTCTTGTACAGTCAAGGCAAAAAGTTTTATTTATTTGGCTATTATTTTGCGCACAATAACGGTGTTTTTAATTCGAGTGAAGAAGTATAAATCTAAATGTCACTGGAGTGACTGAGTTTAACCACAAAAAACGTCTAACTACGTTAAATTATAATAAACACGGTATAGGTATCTGTTACAAAACATAATATTAGTGTATTTCGGTTATTAGAAGGCTTAATATTAGTACGTATTAATTGTAAGTGAAAGTGAATTGGAGTAACATAAAGATATTGTCATTGTCTTATAATAGTTATTTATTGCAAAAAATATTATAAGTACACAAAGAACTAAAACTTGATGTGACTGTACAAAAACCCGGTTGATTATTTTTTTATTTTACAGTCCATTGTTTATGATTCGATAGTTCGTAATATAATATAAGTGAGCTATGTGGTGGATTTTATGAAAATAACTATATACTATATGAACTTGAAAATATACTCGCCATCTTTGAATGCTCCCCCCACTCCCCCATGCAACTATTTCACTGTACGAAATATTGAATCGTAAACAATGGACTATTGTTAATTATTTAAAATAATAATTTAAAAAATATATTCATGAGTTTTCAATCTATAGTGGTTTAAAGTTAACTCAAAAATGGACCATTTTCGTAAATTTTCTAAAAAATCTTAGAGAAAGTGTAAGAAATGTATATAGTATGCTATATATTCGTGATCTACTCAATAAGCTCTTTCATTTGATACCCCACACGGCATGTTTTGGAAATTTTTATTTTTTTCTTTGTATGCCATATTTAATTACCGGGGTGCGGGCAGGGGGACCACAAAACTGGTTGGCAACATCTGTCTATAGGATGTCTGGGATCTATACAATATATATCAGAAGTCAGATTTAGGTCCGCGATTTTTGCAAACGAAACTCCACTGAGAGTCCGGTCTAGTTGTACATATTGTCATTAGAAAATCTCTTTGTAATATATCGTATTTTATTAAGAAATCCTATTCATTTAGTTTTAATAATTTATTTAAAAGTAGATACCCTTAAATTTGTTATAGACTACATGTGCCTTGCAGGAATAGTCCTGTCAACATCGGTCCTGATCAGAAAGAAAGTCATAAAAATTATACAAAAAATATATTTTTTATCGTCCAAAATTATAAAAAAAAAATAGATTGAAATAGAAATGTAATATTGACATGGTGTTAAAAGAGCCACTACGGAGTTTCTTGCCGGTTCTTCTCCATTGTTTGAGTTTATATTTTTAAGCGTACCTATATATGTATTTCAATATGTATTAAATTTAAATAATCCATTTATACAAAACTAGCTTTCCGCACGCGGCTTCGCCCGCTTTGTCTAAAGACTAAAACATAATTTTAAAATTATTTAATTACTTATATAATTACTAAAACCTTCCTCTTGAATCACTAAACCGCATCAAAATCCGTTGCGTAGTTTTAAAGATTTAAGCATACATAGGGACATAGGGATTAGGGAGTAGGGACATAAGGACAGAGAAAGCGACTTTGTTTTATACTATGTAGTGATTACGACATCTTGTTTTCGTTTTGCAGAAATATTGATGTTGTGAATAATATACATATTAACATATTTGGTGCCCTTGTCTTAAAAAATATTTACATTACAATACGTCCTTGATATTATGATAAAGAATATTGTAATTCCCAATATTTCTTGCATCTCAATGTCAACATTGATCTTAAAAAGTTGTTAAGTGGGTACCTAAGTACTTATTATTATAGGCTTATACATATATATTATCATCATCATCATCATCATCATCATCAATACATATAATAAAATTCTAGAAAAGTGGTGTCTGTACAATGAAAATATGTAAAAAAAAATTAGCAGGGGTTATTACTAAATCGATCCCAAACCCAAAACTGTTGTTAAAAAAATTTTTGTCTGTTTGTCTGTTTGTCGGTTTGTCTGTTTGTCTGTATGTTTGAACACGCTAATCTCAGAAACGGCTTATCCGATTTAGATGCGGTTTTCACTAATATATTGTGGTAAGCTTCATTTAACATTTAGTGTTTATTTCATGTCAATCGGTTCATAAATAAAAAAGTTATGACCATTTAAGTAATCACAGCGAACATTTGCTAAGGCATTCTATACATGAATTACTTTATTACGTAAATTATACGCTAAAGTTATTCCTTGACATGTCCAGATGATCATATCGAAAGTCCCCAAGCGTGGGGGGGGTGGTTATGCTGAGGGGGTAGTAGGGGGGGTCAAAGGACCTTTATTTAGATTTTTGCTCATAAGTCTAAAACCTGCACAAATATGTAGCATTATGGTTACTTCTAGGTAAATTTTCTAAATAAAAGGTCTTTGAAATTATGTCGTAGGTATTATTTTTAACCCCTGACGCAAAAAGAGGGGTGTTATGTCCGCTATGTGTGTATTGCGTGTCTGTCTGTGCCACCGTAGCTCGCTAACGGGTAATACCAATTAGATGCGTTTTTTTGTTACATTAGTTGTTTATTATATTATATAGGGGTAAGTGGGAATGAAAAAAACGAATGTTAGTTGTTAATGTAGGTTATACCCAAGTGATATATCAAATGAAAATAGACGACATGTCAGAAACAATTAGTCAAATTTTATCAAAATCGGTTCATCCATTTATTTGATATAGGGGTAAAAGTGG
>CAJQZN010039765.1:11040-21059 GCA_907164685.1 Colias eurytheme
GTACAATAAGACATATTTTATCAAAATTGGTTCATCCATTTATTGGATATAGGTATAAAAGTGGGAATAAAAGTTGTCAAATAATATACCCAAGTGGCATATCAAATGAAAGGGCATGACCTGACGTGAGAAGTATGATGAGGCATATTTAATCAAAATCGGTTCATCCATTTATTGATTTATAGCGGTAAAAGTGGGAATGAATAATCGAATGTGGTCAAATAATATAATCAAGCGGCATATCAAATGACGAGTGAATTACAATTAGTCATGTTTTATCAAAATTGGTTAATCTGTATATTACATATAGGGCACCTTAGGGGTGATAGTGGGGATAAATAATCCAAATGGAGTAGGTACCAAACGAAAGGATATGACATGTACATAATATATAGGTATGATTAGACATGGTTTTGATCAAAATCGGTTCTGCCATTTACTATGGGTGAAAGGGAAAAGTTGAACGCACAGACATGTATCAAGATAGACTAAGCGAGTGTATGTACTTCCCGTGTCCAAACTAAGATTATGAAACTTACTTGACGCTGGCCTACTCAGTCCGCGCTTGCAGTTCGCCAAGGAAAGACGTGAAGCTGAATAAAGTAAAATGCCGAATTACGCCGTTATAAACTGTAGAAACTCCACAGCTGTGAGTGGCCGAGTTAGCAGAGATGTTTCCTTCCACCGGTAAGTAATTTTCTAATCAGAATATGCACTATTTATTTTAAAATCAAATAAGGAATATCTGTGGAAAACGATCGTGACAAACACGGATACCAAATGATACGAAATGATTCGGAATACATTGCGGCTTTTACTTGGCACGGTAAAGATCGAGTCGTATGATAACAAGCAATGAATAGCGTCTTCTCATTTTTCTGTTCTCATTTTTCTATCCAATTTTGTGGTTAGTGATGTTCATTTGATACAACAGTTCTCGATTCTAATCGATTTTATAATCGAACAGAAAAATGATAATTTGAAGGAGCAATTTTTCAGAAAAAAAGGCATAGATTTTTTTTGTCATTTAATACGACTTGACCTAGAACTTTTAAGTATTTTAATACAAAGGTACTAAAAATAAATATTATGACATGGACGCCATTAGTTAAAGTGTCATCTTGGGAGTTTTTTAAGAAAACTCCTTATTGCTTAGACTATGTTTGTTTTTTCAGTTTTCCAAGTAACCCGAACATGAAAGAAAAATGGATTGATGCAACGGGACATAAAGATTGATTGATTGACAGTTTCATTACTTTCTTTCGATGGCCTCTCTAGTACGTAGTACACGGTAACTCAATGGGCATATGTAAGAAAAAGCTAAAACACATTAGTTTACTTGTTAGAATATTAAAAGGTTTATAAATTTATTTTATCATTCCTCTGTCTATGGTAATTATCATTTTTCTGTCTTGAATCGATTTAGTAATCGATTACGATTCATTTATTTAATTACCTCTTAGACATAGATCTAGTTTGATCTGATTTCTTTCGATTTACTTCGATGGGATAGGACGATACTAGAATCGCCGCGCGAGTGGCGTCCTAATCGATTTAGCGTAAAATGAAATTACCATCACTAAAAAGCGCTCGTGACGTCATAACGCGTCAAGGTCAGTACAAAAAATATGACACGCTTGGTTTTCATACAGATCGCGGTACTTGCGTAGTCTATCTATGTCTGTGGTTGAACGTCTGTGAAAGTAGAAGGAATATGGGAGCGGGATAATAACCACATCCTGGAAATTTTGAACTCTTCTGTACCTAAGTTTTATACCTAGCTCAGTTTAGTAATAAATTTTACTAACAGTTCTTTTGTGTTATTATTTATTTTATTTCTTAACTTTATAATAATGTGTAAGTACTTATAATTTAGTTGTATATGATAGTACGTGTTTCAAGACGTGTTTACTCAATAATTGTGTGTTAAGTAGTAACTATACTATGCAGTCACTATTCCACGCGGACGAAGTCGCGGGCACAGCTAGTTATGATTATATTTTTGTTCATTAATTGTAACTCTTAAAATCGTTTTTTACAATACTGATACCGTTATAGGCGCGGCCTACATTATTTTCGAGTTCTATTATAATTTCTACTACGTTTAAATTCTATTCCCCCCTTTTTTTTAAAGTGGGATATCTTCCAAAGATACCCACGGGCCCCGGGAAGGAGCCGTGGGTTATGTCGAATTCTTACCGAAGATTCTATTCCCCCTGATTTCCCCCTGATTTTCCCACCCCTAATTATTATTATTAGTACCTACTCGTATTATCGTAATTTTTCAGACAAAGTACCCAATCAAGTACCGGTAAATAGATTGTTAAATATAGATTGATCACCTTATATACAGATTGTTCAATTTTAATTCCAGGTGTATTTTTGAGATCATATTGCCATACTCCATTTATTATTTAACTGATTAATTAATATGCATAGATATAGTAGTTATACCTATCTCATAATATTATGTAATTCTTTGAAACTTTTTTACTCGTTAAAAAATCTGTTCACCAACTGGTGACACTGGGGCACTTTTTAATCGTTTTTATATGGTCAGTCAACTGACTGACCACATAAAAACAATTAAAAAGTGTTTTAATTAGTTCTCTAATTTAGAGGAACCACAGTTAAATATTTTCGTCAATTAATTGAGATAAACCTTGATGACTAGACTCGTTATCAAAGTTTAGGGAACAATAATAATTATGTTTTTTCTCATTAATAATATGTATTTTTTAATTAATTGTATGATGATATTTGGATTAATGTTGTGTAATTATTTAAAGCTTTTCTTAATAGTTAGCTAGTTATATGTTAATAAAAAATATAAAACAACATATATTATGTATATAATGTTACTGTACTTTGACCGTCGACTAATATAAAATGCTGAAATATCCTACCTATTTCAAAAGCTTTCGAAACTATTATGAAGACGAAGAAAAAATTTCCGAAGAATATTTATCTACAAAACAAGGATAAGTAGTTATAATTTAGTAACATTGACAATTCATTGAATTTATAATTTCTCAGTGTATCAGCATGTCATTTATAACGTACGTACATACTACGAAATAAACTTCGTCCCTTATAGATATATCTGCATCGTCTACTAGAATAACAAATTCCGAATGTAGGTACTATTTTATCATCAAAACATTGCGATGTATTCTATAGGGTTTCCACACAAAAATAAAAATGAAATCATAACAAAAATGTCGTAGTATTTACCTATTCACCTATTCACTACATTACAACAACAACAACTTTCAAATCCATTGACGTTGATTTGATTTTTACTAGAATTAAGTTTAAACCAGTTTCATAACATCAAATAATATTTATTGTATAGGCCTGTTATCAGATAATATTCTGACATATGACATAGGAAGACGTAGTTTATGATAGCCTTATCATAATGACGTAGCAATGCGTTCATAAATCGTAGACGTGATTAATTCATTAATAATCAACAAAATTGCAAACCTTTCTTGACAGATCAACTTATTACTTTCTTTATTTCATATTTGAATTGATAGCTAAAAAATTCGAGAGACAAAGCCCTAGTTTATAAAATATAGGAAATTAATTCTTGCCCTCGTCACTTTTTTACGGCGGTTTTACACCATAATATTAATTACGAAATCCAACAATAAAGTTACTAGTACGTTTTACCACCAATTGACGACTCAAAAGTGCTTCTAGAAGAAGTCTAATTAAATAAATAAATGTTTGAGTTTGAGTTTGAATAATTGTTGTTTTTAAACATTAAGATACCCAAACTTTTGTTTATATAAACATGTTTATATATAAATATGCGATGCAATGGGCCACTGCATATGTATAAACTATCTGCCTCATGAATTTCGTCATACCTACTTTATCTATTTAAAAATACTTGTTATATAATTCGAGAGAAAACTGAGGTCAAATATTGTTTCATATACCGAGATGATATTGCTTTGTATAATATTACTTATTAGAGGAAAGCTTTATAGATTCGTTAAATCTATTGTCTATATTTCATAATGGGAGTACAATTAATGGACTCCTACTACTTAAATCAATCAGTAGACTGGTTCTAGTAGGAACCTAGGTAACTATAGTAGAGTGCAAACGTATCTGTAGAATTTCGTGTACATTGTCTCGGACAAGTCACAAGGCAGACAAAAAATGATTTATTCTAGACTAGATAAAAACACGTGTTTACCTAACTAAAAAGAAGATTTGACAAATGTATAATTAACAAATTGATAATTATTTATTCTTAAAAAACTGGAATATCCACAACAATCGCAATAGAATTTGTTATCAATGACAGTATTATACAAATTGTCGATTAATTTTTGTTAAATCTTTATCAAGTTCATGACTTGTTACTGGCGAGTCTCAAGATTATATGTTTTTTTCCAGAATAAAATACTTCCTTTATTTTTCGACATTTGTTCTATAAAAATAATCACCATTAACCAGTATTAATCTTTCGCCCGCGTGGTCATTTAAATTTTCATGGTGTACACATGGTTTCCCTTGGCCCTTGGGTCTAGAATTTATCAAAATTGAAAACCCTTTTCATAATAGTGCTATCTGTCAATATTACCTACGCCGATCGGTCCATCTGATCGGGCTGTGCATTGAAAAATAGTCACCTTTACGGTTTATGCATATAATAATATATATATAATAATAATATATATATATATATAATAATATATATATAATAATTAATAATTAGATAATTATAAGAAGAATGTTATTGATATTTTTTGGTAAGAATGATAAAGAGAAGAGAAAGATAGTAAGCTGAGATGTGGCCTATGATGGAGCGCGCTTCCCTAGAAGCGCTACCCGTTCACTCTTCGCTTGAAGACCCCCATATTGTACTCGTCGGGGAACACATACTCAGGAAGCATCCCTCGCGGTTCGAATGAAGAATGTCGATTCGAACCGCTTTGGAACGTCCACCATATGGCGATGCCTAGAGTCTGTGCGCCTCGACGATCTATCGAAAAACGGGGATGGCGGAATTAAGTCGTGCAATTCCGCAGCGCACTCACCAAAGTGTATCCGATAAAATACCGATAAACTTGCCACTCTGCGACGGTGGGCGAGGTTCTGGAATTTTTTGCCTACTAGCTCATCGTCGTTTATTAGCCTCTTGGCATGCCTCTATCGAAGCAAGCGCCTCCATATTTATTGTTAACTAGCTAACCGCCCGCGGCTTCGCCCGCTTTGTGTAAAACCTAATAAATTATATACTAAAACCTTCCTCTTGAATCACTCTATCTATTAAAAAAAAATCATCCGCATCAAAATCCATTGCGTAGAAGATTTAAGCATACAAAGGGACATAGGGACAGAGAAAGCGACTTTGTTTTATACTATGTAGTGACAAGAATATATTAATTTCAGCTGCTCGTAGACCAAGTTATGATATTGGAAACTATGACGCCTCTTGACTTCATGGACTTCAGACAGTACCTGCGTCCCGCGTCTGGATTTCAGAGTTTACAATTCAGATTATTGGAAAACAAGGTAAATAATATAAATATATTATAGATATAAATAGAATCATCTTTTTAAAGTGTTGGTGTTGTTCCCTAATACCTATCTATTCGAGAACTACTTGGTATATTACATCTTAATTATTAAATAAAGAAATACAGGTTATGTATTACTTAATATTAACAATAAAAGCGTTAAAATTAGAATTATATACATATGATGTACATATATAATGTAATTAATAAACATATTATGTTTGTTTTCAGCTGGGTTTAAAACAAGCACTGCGTGTGAAATATAACCAGAATTACCAGACAGTCTTTGGAGACGATCCAGAAGCAATGGAGGCGTTAAAAAAGTAAGACTATATTATAAAAGTTTCATTTATTAGAGAGAAAGAAAACATTTCTATGTAATGCTAAACATATAATTAAACTAGCTGTAAGCTGTCCCGGCAAACGGCCTTACTCTTATCAGTTTATCACTTAGGGGTATGAAAAATAGACGTTGGCCCTTTTCCAGACCTACCCGATAGGCAAAAATTTCATGAGAATCGGTCCAGCTATTTCGAGGTAGTATCGTAACTAACATTGTGACACGAGAATTTTACATTTTCTTTGTAGCTGTATGTGTGAATAAAACGTATTTTCTTTCTTTTTAATATTATGACGTTGTTGTTTCTAATACTACAGATCATGCTTACGTAATATTCAACGAAAAAGTGGTAAAATTTAAATACTTAATTATTACAATGTATTCATAGAATTACTGAGTAATAAATTTATAAGCCATCTATTTCTCTTTACAGATCAGAAGACGAACCAGCATTACTAGCCCTTATAGAGCGTTGGTTGGAACGTACGCCCGGCCTTAACACACACGGGTTCAATTTCTGGGGGAAATTCGAGGCAGTTGTGAACAAAATGCTGGAAGACGATATTGAGGAAGCTATGGTCAGTTGGACGTTATTTTTATGTGAAATTATTGTTTTGTTTATTGTGATAATGTGAAGAGTTAAATTAAAATTAAAACAGACCCGCAAATATGTACGCACGCACGCAATGTATGCATGCACGCTCATAGGCAAAAATAAACGCAAGCGCATACTTGTAACATCTCGTCTTATTTATAAGATTTCTTTTATCCATACTAATATTATAAATGCCTGTCTGTTACTCAATCACGCCTTAACTACTGAACCAATTTGCATGAAATTTGGTATAGAGATATTTTGATACCCGAGAAAGTACATAGGATAGGTTTTATCCCGGAAATCCTACGGGAACGGGCTTTCTTTGAAAACGCGGGCGAAGCCGCGGGCGGAAAGCTAGTTTAAAATAATTGAGATAATATTCATGATCATCCTATTTGAGATCTACTTTTATCTTATTTACTAAACTCACTTTAACAGTCGAGACGTATCATTAGGTACTAAGTACTGCTTAACACGAAAATATAAACATTATACACACATACACTTACAATCTCTTTCTCACACAGTTCATTTATTTAAATAATAACTTTTTTACACATACAATCTACGAGTAATAACTGAACGTGAACTTAATCGTTCTAGCGCACTTCTAATTCTCATTTTTTAATAAAACTAAAACATTTCCAATAAAGAACTAATTACACAATCTCTAAAACTATTCCAGCGTGAGCCAGCTGAAGTGGTGCGTCGTCACCGTCTCCAAGACATCGAGAACCGGCGGGAGATCTACCGCTCGATCTTTGATCCAACTGTTCATGATGCACTACGATCTAGGGGGGAAAGAAGGTAAATTCAATAACGAGGCGCAATTCGAACCTGGCGGATTTTATATTTATAAAGCATTTGAAAAATATATATATCTTTCTTAATATATATAAATCTCGTGTCACAATGTCTGTCCTCAATGGACTCCTAAACCACTTAACTGAATATAATAAAATTCGCACACCATGTGCAGTTCGATCCAACTTGAGAGATAGGATAGTTTAACATGTAGACGAAGTGTGCACGGGCGAAGCCGGGGCGGACCGCTAGTATATTATAAAACTATCAGGGGGTAAATAAACTCACAATCCTAAAAATGTCCGAAATAAAACTATGCCTACATGTCTATTGGGCAGAGTTTCCTAATTAGTTCTGCGACTTTGAACATTACTGCAACGAAATAAGATGCAAATTTTAATGAAAGTTTTATACAAAACACACACTCGGCCATTTTTTGACAATTTTTTGTATGTGAATGTGAGTGTAGTTGTTTCTTACAAATAAATAAACACTGTTTATAAAATAATATTAGCTTAGATCTTATTACAGTATCACAATAAATAAATAAAGTAAGTAATAACAGTAAAAAAGTAGTCGAGTGGTTGGAAATACGCGGGTTCAAGTCCTTCGTCTTTTATTTTGTTCCATTTTTTAATAAAATTACATATTTCTAAATAAATGTTCCATACAGGTTATCCCATAAAGCGCTTCAAGGTGCTATAATGATAACGTTCTATAGAGACCATTTGCTAACTCTGCTTATGGACAGTCTTATTTCTTTGAAGTGAAACTTCTTTAGCGTCGAGAGTAAAATTTCAAGGTCGCGTCATGGCAATACCGTCACGTCATGGAGTAAGGTGACAATTTTGGTATCTTTAATTCTTGTCAAAGAAGTTTCACTTTGACACGTGTGCTCGACACACGCTATTTTTTAATTCCTAGAAGTACGAGGATGGTTCTTATGGAGAGAAAACGTATCATGTACCACGGGCGAAGCCGGGGTGGACCGCTAGTATTCTATACATATAATTTACTAGCTTTCCACCCGCGGCATCGCCCGCGCAGTCAAAGAAAAACCCGCATAGTTCCCGTTCCCGTGGGATTTCCGGGATAAAACCTATCCTATGTCCTTTCTCGGGTATCAAAATATCTCTATATCAAATTTCATGCAAATTGGTTCAGTAGTTAAAGCGTGATTGAGTAACAGACAGACAGACAGAGTTACTTTCGCATTTATAATATTAATAATAAGTAAATAAGTATAATAAGTATATAAGTATGGATTAAATGTTCCACAGGTTATCCCACAAAGCGCTTCAAGGTGCTATAATGATAACGTTCTATAGAGACGAGCCTCGCTTCTCTCAGCCACATCAGCTGCTAACTCTGCTTATGGATATGGACAGTCTTATTACTAAATGGCGATGTAAGTGTGTTCTGTGTAATTTTTTTTATGGTGTACTTAATTAATTGTGTTTTTGTCCATGTTAATTTTGAAGGCTTCGCTGGCTAAAAAATGTAGCTTCTCTTTTACTCACACATTATTTTTTATTCTTTCACAGAAATAGAATATTTTTGTGAAAGAATAAACAAAAATAATGGTATGTATGATGCCAAAAATATGCCGCTAGCACACCAAAACAACATACCAAAAAATGTATAATTCTAACATGTGTAAACTATAAACGACTTACTGCACTTGAGATCTCGAGATTAGTTGTTATCTTATCAACATTTTTATGCCCCCAGCCAGTTAAATTAATTATAGCCCTATTATTTGTCAATACAAATGTAGAAACATTTGTTAAAATTGTGGCTCCTGAGACACAGTATTAAACTAGTTCGGGAGCTGAAGGATTCATTATTTCTACCTGTATAATTTGTCAATAAATAATTTTATTATTTATTTATTTCATTTTATTTCCCACTTTTAACAATCAGATACCTATTTAATTATTCCAGATAATCACGTTATTATGGTACAGCGTATGATCGGCTCTCAGCAGCTCGGGACCGGCGGTTCCTCTGGCTATCAATACTTACGGTCTACTTTGAGGTAAGATATACTTAAACGTTTTACCAAAGTATAAAATTCCAGGCACATTTTAGTGGATTTTGATTGTGTGTATTAAGAAAATTACTAAAATGCATGCTGCAGATAAAATCAGATTACCAAGTATTGTCCGGATAGGTCCTTCGAGCCGGATTAGTCAAACCGAACGACCAAACTCGCTAGTTACATGTTACTATCATTTAAATATTAATTACAAATTGCAGAAATAATAACTATTGTTATCAAAAATTGCAGCTATAAATAGAGTATTAACAGCACACTTTAATAAATAAAAATAAAATTTAAGTAGCGGGCGTGTGAAACATTTTTGATGTATGTCCATTCCTAATACTAAAATGATAAAATTTTATGTTTTGCTTTAAATATAATATTTTCTCCAACAGCGACCGCTACAAAGTATTCCTGGATCTGTTCAACTTATCAACATTTTTACTCCCACGGTCCCTAATCCCCCCTCTCGATGACGGCATGAAAAGGGACCTTAACCTGACTTGGGGAGACCAGGGGAGGGAGAATGGGCAAAATGGATCTTGATAGAACTTAATATATTAAATAATAGAGATTAAAATAATCATGAATTACAATAAGGAACTTAGAATTAATTATTCTGAGTTACTTTTCTTGGAGTACCTAAGGGTTCTTTTCAGGTTTATATGTTTTTCAAGAATGTAAGAGTGC
>CAJQZN010039765.1:31059-55569 GCA_907164685.1 Colias eurytheme
AAAAGGCACGATGAAAGTTCTGAAGTTCGCAAATATATAGTAACTACTATACGCACAAATATACAAATTTTTCAATAGAAAAACCATTAAAATTAAATATGCTATTGCTATCGACTGTCGTTTTTTCTAACAATAAAATATAAGCCTTGTGTTGAAGTAGGTAAGGGAATTAAGTATATACCTACTCATTTCAAAATGCTTAAATTATATAGAAAACGAGATTATCATATTAATTGTTATGGTCAAACTGATGATAATGATGACCTTAAGAAATAAAGGAATAATTACATGGTTCACATTTCATTGTTACATCATACAAAAGATATTGTTGTCAAGCCAATAAATAAGTTTAAGAAATTGACAAATTAATAATGTCGATCGTTTCTCTTTCATTGTTTCAGTAGCATAATAGTTTTACGTCTTCACAATGTAGGTAAAATTACATGTTTACAAGTAGGTACTATCTTAACTTACTCTACCTTAGTTTCTACATATCGGTAATTTAAACTATGAATTATACTTTCTTAGAAGACAGGTCGGTATTTAAATTTTAGCGTAGGATTCATAAACCTATTTCTAGATTTTCTATCTTCTGAAGATAAAGTGGAACTGTGGAAGACGTAGATTTGAATTCCGTCTCACAATTATTTCTTCACTTTATCAGTTAACTACTTATTAAAGAAAAACTAATTTATCACATAAAGCCGAATCTAAAATAAAATAAAATTAGATATCAAATACTTACATAAAAAGCGGCCGGTATACGATAAATCCATGTGTTAACTAATCGTTTATCATTGTTTTGTTTGTATCCATTATCATAATGTAATAAAATTATAAACATCTTTTATTCCTCAATATAATCACTATAAAATAGCACGTACGCCATTTTTTCGTTTGAGCAGATTCAAAATGATAGTTGCAAGCAATTGTTTCATAGATGTGTTGAATTAATAAAGTGGTTAAGTTAAATAAATTCAAGTTTAGGTGGTCCTACACATCTATTTTATAAAATGGCAAGATTGTTCGTTTGGTAATCTATGCTGAAGAGTTTGTTTGTTTGAACGCGCTAATATCGGGAACCAATGTTCCGATTTGAATCACACTAAGACCGACAGGAGCGGAGCTACACGGGTGAAACCGCGGAGCGCAGCTAGTATTCAATAAAAATGGCCTATTCCCTACAGGCTACTGCAATCATATCAAACATAATAATAATATGTACCTAAGGGTCAGAGACTCTACATAACAGATTTTTTTTCTATTTCTTGGTAGAAATAATGGGACTGAATAGCTTAATACATTGTTTATTTTCAGCAAGCTTATTTTAGAAGCTACTGTATGGATTTGAAATATTTAAGCATTTATAGACGGGGCCTGTCGCCTATTTGAAATCATGCCATATGACCAATAATCTTAAGATCTAGACATAAGGCAAGATCTAAAAATATAGTAGTAGTTAGTACACACATAAACTTTTCTGTTTTCCTTGGCAATATGTTTTGCAGTAGAGTGTAGAATCTTGCTGGTTTTATATATTACTAGCGGTCCGCCCCGGCTTCGCCCGTGGTACATATGAAAAATAGATGTTGGCCGATTCTCAGACTTCCCCGATATGCACAGAAAATTTCATGAGAATCGGTCCACCCGTTTCGGAGGAGTATGTTTATTTTATATATTTGATTTTGTAATTTTTATGTCCTGGTGCACAATAAAGTATTTTTGTTTGTTTGTTTGAGTATGCAGACTAACATTGTGACACGAGAATTTTATATATAAGATTCTGCTTATTACGCCTGAGTTTTTTCAATCGAAAATAAATAAAATACAATCATATACTTAACAAATATATTTATTACCATATTCACAATCAACCCATAACCTTCACACCATTACCATGACCATTACCATTACCGTTTCCATTCCCATTCCTAACCACTCCAAATTTGTACTCTGTTTTATGCGTATAAACTTCCCCTGGCTTCAGGACTATTGTAGGGAAGTTTGGATGATGTATAGCATCGATATATTTCTGGGTTTCGAGGCACAGGCCGCTGTGACGACGGTAACCGACACCCTCTTTACCAGGAATGGATGGAAGGTCATCAGAAGGCATGAAGTTGCCCGTGTAGAAATTGATGCCAGGCTGGTCACTGTACACCTCCATGAAGCGGCCTGATGATGGGTGCACCACGCGGGATACGAAGTTCATGCCCTGTAAAAAAATTAATTAGATTGGGAAAATATATTATAGTAACATGGAGACATTTTACTTCGTAAAACCATCATTTTTGTATTTTTAAAGTGTACTTGCTCGTAAGAATATAGATCTTGGTGCATCTTTTAAATTTAAGCTATAAACTTATGAAGTGAATATTCGTTTAGTACAATCTTCATTTTTACAAATTACTTAAAGAAGAAAAAGCTCTACGGACTCTGCATTGCAACTCATTAAAATTAACTAAACGGATATTATTGCCATAATTACATTACCTTATTGCCATTTGTTGCAACACAGAAATTATGATGGAATAATAATTTCGAGAACTCTATAAAGTCGCCCAAACGCTTTGGCGTATACAGATCCAATGGTGTTCCTGCTATTTTGATTAGTTTGCCTGTAGGAATCCAATCCGATCTGGCTTCTAACATTCTGTAAAAGATAAAGGTGCAGTTAGCATTGTGAGCTGTTATTATTACAGGTAAATCATCATATTATTTTGATTGTAATGTGCGAAATACGAAATGCTGATGATTTATTTGCTTTTAGAGAAAATGCACTTCTTCGATTGTTAACTAATACAACATAAAAATTAAAGAGTAATTAACACATTGACTACTTTGAGGATCGGGATCTCACTTTTAGTTAAATTAATATATCTTAGTCTAAGAATATGAATTGTAGTAAGTACATACTTATCAGCATTAATATTAATAACATGGTTGTACAATTCCTCTGCGCCAGTCTCATGACCAGCCAGATTAAAGTAAGAATGGTTAGTTAAATTCACAATGGTCTTCTTATCTGTAACTCCTTTATATTCTATGGACCACGTATCATCATCTTTAACTTCGTAGATAATGTTGATGAGAATATTTCCTGGATAACCTTCTTCACCATCTTTTGATACTCTGCTGAAAATTACTTTGGTACCATCCACTGTGGCATTCCAGTTTACCTGTCAACACAATTATCTTTATGTTAATATTAAGGAATACCAACTTATTTGCTATGTATAGTTAGTACATTATTATTAAGATTTAAAAAAGTCGATTCTATCGATTATAAAGGTTATTAATATTCGCTCTTCTACTTTTATAATTCCGTTCTTAACCCTTATAGAAACCCATAGCAGAAATTAACCAAAAATGTAATTGTGAACTGAACTGAAATCCTGAATATTTCATTTTTATAGAAAACATATAGCAAAGGACCAACAATAGAACCTTGTCGAACCCTAAATGGCCGCCATGTAAATGATGTGGACTGCGATTTTTGCTCAAGTTGTATCGAACGCCGTCTAGTTGGAATGATCCCTCAGCAATCCTGTTAGCCACTCTGCCAACCACACAGCCGTAGTTCTCTGTATTACGATCAATGTAGCTTTGGAGATCATCAAATCCTAGTACAATATCACTTAAATTTCCATCCTTGTCTGGTGTCTGGAAAAAAAAATTAACATAAATGCTAAGTATTAGCAGCATAATTCAAGTACGTTTTGAGTCCTGCCACACCAAGACATTCTTTTTGTTCGTCCCCAACGGGAATCGAGTACAGAACACCTAGGTTCAACGTTCACGTGTTAGCCATACACCGCTGCGTCAACGAAGGGATCTTAGTAAGATATTGAAATAAGTTTTACATTAATTCTAATACTTTTTTTTACTTAAATTTACATCTAGACTAATATTATAAATCTGAAGATTTTGTTTCTTTGTTTGTTTGAACGCGCTAATCTCAGAAACTACTGGTCCGATTTGAAAAATTCTTTCGGTGTTAGATAGCCCATTCATCGAGGAAGGCTATATATCATCCCACCTATACCAACAAGATTGGAGCCGTGGAGCACAGCTAGTATTAAATAAGGAAGCTTTCACCAGACCAAGCTTACCTATACCTACGTTTTATTTCAGATTATAATATATTCGATACATTTCTCCTTCCTCATCTTTTTACGGACAAAACATATTTTGTATGAATATAATATATAAATATAATAATATAAAATTCATAATTACATGTATATTTTGCACAATAGCGCCAAAAGAGAGAGCTGTGAGTGAAAATCCACTTTCGGTCCTCCACGTGAATTTTTTCACTGTTTCCCCATTCCACGTACCGAATTCTTGTTCTGTTAGGTACACCATTATTGCTGAAAAATCATTTTGTTGGGTTTAGAAGCTATTTTTTCACCTCAATACATGCATTTTTTAATAAAAAAAATTTCTAATCTTCGAAATATTATTAGCATTTATGATACCTACCTACCAAATATATTTCACAAAGTTACAGAGTTGGAAATAGTATATTTATATAAGTTTCAATTCCTTACCCAAATTTTACCGGCTTGCAAAAAGAAGACAGGTATTGCAAAAAAATTGAATTTCACGATTTTTTTTTAATTATAATAATTTATCTGTGTAGGTAATCCTTAAAAAGTCTATAAAAAATATTTATGCAAAATTTATTGATTACTTACAAGTAAGTTACTTACAACACGACCTATCAGCAGCTTCTTGTCGAATCACTATGGGTCATGGGAGATATCAGGCAGATGTCATAAAATATATCTTGATATTATGTAAACACTTTTGTATATTATAATATATTATTTATCGTATTCGGTCATTTCCATAAAATATTACTGATTTTTTGTACGCATCTTGAGTTAAAAAAATAAAAGCCCATTGTATTCAATTTTTTTCAAACCATTTGCTGTTTTATGCCCTCAAGTATTACCGAGATTTTGGTATATTATATATTTTGATATAGGTATAAAGTAGGTAACATACACTCAGATTTTTTTAATATTAAAAGATAACAGCAATAATTTTTAAAATCGTAGATAAACGCTATAGCTTTCCATAAACGCATTAGGTATATCAACAGTGAACAGGTCATACTTAAAAACAGGAAATAAGACAACATTAAAGATTTTAAATTACTCAGCAATGATTTCCATGAAGCAACGCTTATTTTCAATCTTGCTTTTAATTTACAAGCATTATTCGCTACATTATTCCCTAGTGCTTTACGTCGAAAGTCCGCCCTTCCGATTAATCGTAAAGATATCAAAAACACTATTAACCTAAATAACAAATTAGCTATAAATTTTTTGTATCTTGTTGTTATAATTTTAAAATGACCTACCAATTATCACAGCCTTGACATTGGACATGTTATCAAAAGTTAAATTGACCACATAATGTAATTATTATCTATCAATGTGGTCCAATAAATTTTTCGGAACATGAGATATGGGTTTTTATAACTAATAAAATTCATAATATTATAACTGATGTAATACTAGATTTCTGTCCGTGACTTTGCTGGCGCTTTGCATTCAAAATCATACAGCAGACCAACAATGAAATTGTAACCGTTTCGAATTTCAATTGTTTTAATATATTATACTACCTAATACCTAATACCGAATACGTAATATGTGTCTTATACAATAGGTTCGAAGGGAAACGTTTAAGAAAAACTAACTATGTCAAAATTTTTATATTTTCCCTTAAGATTTTTAACAGTCTATTTTAGAAAATACTCATAATAAAATAATCTTAACTGTCTTTGGCATAAACATGAAGAAATTAAGCCGAGCAGAGTATTCAATAAAAAATAAAACACACATCTTTAAAAATATTTTATTTTACGCCGGAGCAACAACTCCATTTTGTTTTACAACACCGAATCTGTACTCCGTCTTCTGTTTATAAATGTCGCCAGGTTTCAAAATAACACTAGGGAAGGAAGGATGATGTACAGCATCTATGTAATTCTGTGTTTCTATACACATTCCTGTGTGACGACGATAACTAGCGCCATCTTTTCCGACAATCCCAGCTTCTTCTTTAGTGGGGAAATAATTCGCATTGTAAAAGAGAATACTGGGCTGATCGCTGTATACGTCCATGTAGCGACCTGATGGTGGGTGGTAGACGCGGGAAAGGAAGTTTAGACCCTGGAATTATTCAAGTTATTTTATCTTGAAAATTTGGAAACAATAGGAACATTGGAGAAGCTATTTTCTTGGTAAACGCAGAATAAAAGGTTACTTGGTGGTTATAATGATAGATTTAAGAGATATAGTTTAAATATATCATTATCTGATATGAATAAATTGTATTAGACAGTATTTCTACACAGTATAGTTTCCATTTTATAATTGGACTAATCAACAAGGTGGGCAAAATGTACCATTTTTTTTTTTTTTTTTAAAAAGAACCAGACGTATTTTTATCTAACATAATATATCTCACCTTGTTACCATTCTTCGTCACACACAAATTGTGATGGAAAAGATTCTTGGAATTTTCTATAATATCGCCGAGGCGTTTGGGACTTCTCAGGTCAAATGGAGTTCCTCCGACGGGCAGGAGTCGGCCAGTTGGCACCCAGTCGGATCTTACTTCTACCACTCTGCAGACAAAATTCATTTTATTCTACTAAACCTTTATAACAAACGACTGATTTTATAAAAGAAAGAAAATTTGAGAAACTATTATTCGATAAAAAGTAAACATACTACTAACTACTACAATATGCTCAAATTTTCTTTCTAGAATCATTAGTTTAACGTATTTCGAATTCTTCAATTATAACCACATAGAGGAAAACTTTACAATATCTACACGTTTAGAAAATTTACATAGGTAGTTTGAGCTTAAGAATATACACCAGACCTGATCACGATCAGACCAGTGCAGGCAGCATTGAAAATTAAGGAAAAACCCTTGTTATAAGTTTCCAATTTAAAATTTTCTTGATAGTTTCATAAATTAAACTTACTTATCACAGTTCATAGTAACCAGATGGTTATATAATCCTTCAGCTCCACTCTCGTGTCCCGCCAAATTAAAGTATGAATGATTTGTCATATTGATGATGGTCTTCTTGGTGGAGCTGGCGGTATACTCTATGTACCAAGTGTCATCATCCCTCACTTCATATGTGATGTTCACCATCAGGTCACCAGGGTAACCTTCTTCACCATCTTTTGAGAGCCTGCTGAATACCACCCTAGTGCCGTCTACGGTGGAACTCCAGTTGACCTATTTGTTAATTAAAATTGTTGAATTGAGCGTATCTAAACCTATTAGTATGTAATATATAGTAGGTATGTACATGTAGACCGTAATATATCTGATTTTATCATCAACAGAATATTACCTATACTCGTATCGTATGTTATTTTTTTATCGAATAATTTTTACATATAATATAAAACAACATATTAAAACTCAAAAACATTTTTCAACATTGCGAATTTATAGAGCCCCATTAAATGTTTATCTTTTCTGCTTAGCGTTTTATAACTCACATCCACGAACTTCTACAACAATTTAAAAACCTAACCTTATCAAAAGCCAAATTCCCGCCATGCACATGATGTCCGTCTTTATTCTTAGTAAGACGATGAGTGACCCCATCTATCTGTATGGTTCCCTCCGCGACCCTATTGGTGCATCTCCCGATCACTCCGCCAAAGTTCTTTATATTCCTCTCTACGTAACTCTGGAGGTCATCAAAGCCAAGAACTACGTCGCTGATATTGCCGTCTTTGTCGGGCACCTGGTGAAATATAATTTATGAGTATATAATAATCATTTATTAATAAGTACATAGGTACCTATTGTAAGGTAAGGTAAGGTAACACTATATTTTTATGCGAGTTTGTCCCAGAACTCGTAACCTCGTAAACGCCTTGACCGATTTTGATGATTTTTTTGTGTCAACTGGATTTTTAGAATGGTTTAGATTTATTATTCGAATACGAACGAAGCATACAGATAAGAAAAGATATTTAGTATTTTATAAAGAAAGATACTTTCTTAATTTAAAAAAAAATGTATGGACTAGTTAATTCCCAAAAATGTATCCTTAAACTTAATAATAATAATTATTCAACCCTTATACATAAGGTTTATTGTTACCTGAAGGCTCTGAACAATGGCGCCAAAAGATATGGCACTCAGTGAAAACCCGCTGTCAGTTCGCCAAGTATACTTCTTCACGACTTCATCATTTATCGTCCCGAACTCTTGCTCCGTTAAATACACCATGATGTTACTAAATCAATTATTTATAAGTGAGACATTATGAACATGTGAAATGGTGCCATTTCACTTTATCGTAGTAAAGTAATGTAGGCAATAAAATAGTTTTTGTAAAGATATTTATTATATTTAATAACTCAGGCCCCGGAATCACAGACACAATAGAAAATCTATTGTGTCGTGGACCGATCGGGCCGTTCGGGGCTCAATGGGTTAATATGAGTAAGTATTTGTCTTATTAGGATCAGACATATTCGACTTTTATTAAAAGTAAAGAAAAATATTATTAAAAAACATCTACATTTACATATACATAAACTAAAATATTCATTTACTTCTTAATATAAGTAAATTATTTAATTTTTTCATATAATCAGTAATATCAATAAAATTGATACGGTACTTACATAACACAACCACGTCAAGCGCAAATCAGGCACTTAATTCACAAACAATTATTATGGTCAAAATATCAAGTTATCTGTTATCCAAAGTATCAACTATCGTTATATTATTTTGTAAACAACACCTTTACTCCATGGTTTTGTTGTAAAAAATCGAGATAATATAGAATACGTATGTTAAACATTTATTATAACAACTAATTATGAATTGGCATGTATAACCGATTTATAATTATAAGTCATTTCATAATTCACAATATTTTATTATATTTTACTTTTCAAATGCGAACACTTATTTCGTATTTAACGTGGTCAGGAATTATGTGCAAAATTATACATATAGGTAGGATTATTCCGTCTAGAGTGTATTACATTAATTATAGCGCGTAAATATTTTTCAAATACCTAGAATAGGTACATCAAAATATCAAAACAAGTTGCGCCGCGCCGTTCCAACCGGCATAAAGGTTGGCAGGCTAAATGGCAAGCATTTCTATAGCTTTTATGTTACTGTTACAAGCTCTGTTACATCACTGCGAAGTATCATCAAAATCTGTTCAGTACTTTTCGATATGATTATAAGAAGTAGGATGTATGCATATTGGTCAATTGCATACAAAGCATGTCACTTATCATCCACACACCACACACACTAAATAAATAAAACATTTTTCTTTAAATAAACATTTATTACAAAAGGTATAAAAATACAAAGGCACAATTCTTACAAACCCCATAATTTATTCCCTTTGAGAAATTTCTGAGAGAAAACATTGGAATGGAATGTTATAAATTGTCTTGAGTTTCATATTAAAATAACAATAATCAATTTTAATACAGTAGTTACGAATATAAATTTAATAATTCGAATTCTAATACAACATTGTAATGGTAAACTTGTATAAATTAGTCTTTTAGTTTCTTATTTTAAAGCTTAGCAATAGAGGAGAGATATTAACTGTATTCTTACAATAGTAATAACTTAAATAATAGGAATGTCATGTGGAAACTTAAACAGAATATTAAACAGAGAATTTCTTTAAATATCAACTACATACATTGAATAATAGACACAATAATATACATATTATAAATTAACAAAAAATCCTTTTATTTTTTATGTCGATAAAAATTGTTCCAAAAGTTCATAAAGGACGGATCGCATTATTACTGAATTTTAATATAAATAAAATTTAGTTCAATATAACGAACAAAAAATATAATTTAATGTATGAAAATGGTTAGTATAAAATATAATACATGTAATTAATGATAAGTATGTATATGAAACAATAATTTAATACAATAAAAAACGTTACAACTAAGTAATTATATTCTTAACAATACTAACTATTAATTATTATTTAAAAATACAAAATTACTTAGAGACCTGTACTTAGAAACATCATGACATAACGTAACAAAAAAATATTCTAAATGCTATATTTATTGCAGTTTATTGCTATCTCTGTCTACTACAGACAAAGTGTGAAAGAGAAGGCACTATAAAATCACCAATTTCATAAATACCTTCATTTTTTAAATATTTAAAACTTTCACCAATAAATATTCTTCAATAATAAATAACATTAATTTTAAGAGTATTTAACTAATGTCCCTTCAATGGTTGGAAAAATAGTTATTCGAGATATATAAATACAGTATTTTTAGGGTAACATTTTTAAGCCTTGTGATAAACTTATCTTATGTGTATAATTTTAAGGTACAAAATGGCAAGAGTAAGAACCTATACTATAAATATGTATAGGTATTAATATCGAATACGCAAAGCACTATTAAGTTTTCGTTTGACAATAATAGATAGATTTTCTCTACCAATTAATATCTGATACAACAAAAAATAGAGATATTTAACCAAAATTTAAAAAAAAAGTAATACAAAAAACATTTTTTACAACAATTACGCTTAGTACCTGTTTACCCGACTGAGTTACACTTTAACATTTTTTTTAAATTGTTAAAGAACTTGACGGGTTGTTACCTCCGATAGAATCGTAATAATTGTTGGGGAAAAAAGCAGGCAGGTAATAGAATAAAAATCAATGTTAATATTTCCAACATAACAAAAAAAAAACAACTTTAGAGAGCTTTTAATGAAATAGTCATGAAGCATAGTTGGGTTTTTCAAAAACACTCTTTCTCAACAATTAATATTGAAAATGTTACACTAATTCCTCTTTAAGGCCACTTAACACTTTTCATTGACACTTTAATTCCCCAAAGTGACAAACACTTAAGGTGGCGGTTCGCGCCGCGACAGAGACAAGCGACCGAGATAGGAGACCGCGACCGAAGACTGCGACAAGTGTCTCGGTCTCTTCTGCATGTACTGTAGACCGAGACCGGAGACCGCGACAAGTGTCTCAGTTTCTTCACGACCGAAAAGTTAATCAGTATCAGAGAGTCCGTCGATGTAGTCAGTTGTGTTTTGTATCATGATGGAAAACCAAGTAGTAGAAGTTCTATTGGAGGAAGAAGAAGACGATGATTTGCTATTATATTATTATTACAAAAACAAAACTAGAAGAAGATTACCTATTAAAGAATTATATTTAACTAGAGGCCAAGAAGGATCATTTTCGCTAATAGTGAACAAGCACCTAATGTATGATGATAATGTATTCAGAAAGTATTTTCGGCTGTGCTTTTTGAGCGCGACACGAGACACTACTGGTCTGGGGCAGCGACCGTCTTGCTGTCTCCCGTCTCGCGTCTCTGTCTCCTGTCTCTGTCTCGCTCGCGAACTGTCGCCTATACATTGCCGAACGTCAAGTAACGGTCGCGGTCTTCGGCCGCGGTCTCCTGTCTCGGTCGCTTGTCTCTGTCGCGGCGCGAACCGCCACCTTTAGACACACTTTTCTCAGTAACACTTAGACACTTTCGAACACTAACACTACACTATAACATCAACACTAGCCACTTCATTGGCCAAGCCGCACACATTGCTCCCAATAGCGAGTTGTATATAACCCTCTAGCCCAAAGCCTGTGCCCCACGAATTCTTTGCTATATAGTATGGAACTTCAGCTGTTAAATCGTAGCCTACTAATTCCACCGCGTGGTTCAAGTCTGCTGGTGCTCCACTGGAAAAAAATAAATAAATCATTTGCCTAATCTTTACTAATATTATAAAGCTGAGGAGTTTGTTTGTTTGTATATTGGTTTGTTTGTTTGAACGCGCTAATCTCAGTAACTACTAGTCCGATTTGAAAAATTCTTTCGCTGTTAGATAGCCCATTTATCCAGGAAGGTTATAGGCTATGTATCATCACGCTACGACCAACAGGAGTGGAGCCGCGGGGGTGAAACCGCGCGGAGCAGCTAGTTTATTATGTTTGTAAACACTCTTGTACCCTTTTAAACCCTTGTGAAAAAGATAAATAAATGTATTTATTATTAAGTATTTAATAAAATAATAATAAATACATTTATTTATCAATAAATATATTGAACTTTCTAAGTTAAATCTTACATAATATACATATAGGATTTAATAGTGAAAATGAGTTTTTAGTACAAACGAGTGAATTTAGAAATGATGGAATATGAAAACTAAAACTAAATTGATCATAATATTATCACACGAAAATATGTTACTATAAATTCGTATAGTAAGTTCGATTACAGCATTAAAAAAGTTTAGTTCAATTTAAAAATATTTCTACCTTTACTATATTACTTGTATTATAAAAATCTTATCCATAGTCTGTCCAAAAAAATCTTGATAGCCAAAAGAGCAAACATCATATTTATGCAAATAAGTGATAATCTCTTCAATATCAGTCCATCAAGGTCAAATTTCTAACGGATTTTATATATTTATCCAAGTGTATTCATAATCCAGTTTCATTAGAGAATTTAGTATCATATTGATGACAGTAAAACAAAAATATTACCTAGTCTAGAAACACTACAGGGTGACTGGTAATTCGACGTGATCCTTCAAAGGGGTTATACTAGAGGTCATTTGCAACAAATTAAGTTCAGTTTACCAGGGGTCAAAAATGGATGGTTATTGAGCTATGACCCTTTTATTTTTGAGGTGATGCAAGTTTTGGGCAAGTTTTTTTTTTAACTGATCGCTCATTCTTCGGCTATCAAAAAAATATCAATTGAATGTTAACAGTGTAGTAGTTTTTCATAATTAATTGTTTTTGGTAAAGAGGCAGAAAATTTTCATATCAAAATCCGTCATAGCTCAATAACCATCCATTTTTGACCCCCGGTTAACGGGACTTAATTTGTTGCAAATGACCTCTAGTATTACCCCTTTGAAGGAGACTCAAATCAATAACAATAACATCTAGCTGCTCAAAATAATTAATATTCTCTATGTTTTAAAGCAGGTGAAATTACCTGCAATGATACTGTATCACTCCGCCAAGGTAGTTCTGCCACGTGAGAGCATTCACAGCGACCGCTACAGGACCGTGGGTTGCTATAGTACTTAGAATCTTATCTTCTGCACCGACCAAACTGAAATTATTATTTCTGGTTAAGTATCCAACTTATATTACATTGTAAACAGGTAAGAGTAAGATGGATGGATTGTAGACTCGTTCATGCAAAAACTGATCGGATCTGTATATTTGATTCAAAGACAAAAACATATTTTACAGATTATTGCCTATTTGATTTTAAGTGCCCAAATTTTGTTTTATTTTAAGAGGGTACAACACGACTAATTGGCCATTGGCTGGAATTTAAACAAAATGACAATAGCGCTGCAATCGGTAAAGGAAAACAGGCATTATTATTGATTTAGGAAGAACATTTAAATTCATAATTCCTTATGGTTCTGTAACAGAAAATTTGAAAACATCAATAAATTTCACAGCTCTATAGAGCTGACTGAGATGGTCTTAAAAGACCACACAATTATTAAACTCAACAATACATACTATACATACATAAACATACTCACTCATCACAAGTAAACGTCTTCACCCTGACTCCGGTCGCGTTAGCGTTCACCGCACAGACGCCGTTCATCAACTTAAGCGGGTATTCCTTATCACTTGCCACTGCTGTATTTGTCATTAATAGCCAATCGAGTAATAAGCATATATCCCCGCCAGCACAACCACTGTTGCCTAAACCAGCGCAGTCTATTACCTCCTGGAATAAAAAAAATTCAGGATAAATAATATAATTATAAGGCCCTGCGCAATCTTTTACCTCCTGGAATAAAAAAGCCAAGATAAATAAGTATTTTGAGCAGGAGTAAGACGTCTAAATATTTTTTCGTTTTGTAAAAATTAATAAACTGAAAAGTGTAAGCAAGTATCACAGCTTGATAGTGCTGCAGGTGGAAACACAATACTTTGTTAAGCGCATAGACTAGAAAAATCTACTATATGTAAGTTTGTCCACCTACCCTTCTTCAGTATGAGTATTACTCAGGATTAAAACAATAATTTTGAACAGCAGTCAAGCTCCTAGTATCGCAAGAGGACAGGACTAAATTCGAATAATTTCTAATTAATGTTTAACAATCTTCCTTCATGTTTTTCTAATGTATGCATTTGTATCCTAAAAAGGTCACATTCGCAATCCATTCTCTAAATAAAAATAAAAGATACCAACGTCACAAAACAGAAGACTAGACCCTAATCAATGTCATCAGAGCATATTTTCCCGTAGCAGGATAGTCCCATAAAACCAGTGCACCCATCGAGGCAGCTAATTATAATGTTACAGGGAAACCGCAAAAGTGCGAATTGCATCGAATGACCATAAGCTCGCTAAGCTTTGCGAACCTGCGGCGTGTAATCTGAACGTTCTAGTGTCTGGACATGAGGGAACCCACTGTGAAACCTGCTTTTCATTGTGAATAATATATGCTATTGATTTAACGACGTTTTTATTTAATTTGTTGTGTACCTTACTTATCTATGGTATTATTGAGTGAAGAAAATTGCATGAACGTGCGGAGTGCAGTATGGTCATATTTTCTTTTTAAAACAATTGGCACACACACCCATATGATTTCTGCTCATGGCTATGGTCGAATTTTGACTACTGGACTACTAGACCATTAGTAAAATTAACAAACAGGGGTTTCGTTTCCAATCTAATATTTTAGAAACGATAGTCGTTACTTTCGTATGCAATGGAGATTTGTCAAATATAAGTTTCCTCTCGAATCTTGATATGTGTAGGCAGGAGTGGAACGCAAGACATTAGAATGAGAAGGTCGGATTTCGACTTCTTGCTTACACGATAAGTAAGGCGATTTGTCAAGAGTCAGATTACCCATTGAATTACTGAGCCGTGGAAAATGTTGCAACTAAGAAGTGCTGAATGTAGACTATCTTGTTTATATATTACTAGAGTACTTCAAACAGACCTTAATAACTTAATGAGTATACGGAGCCAAAATGTTGGGCCAAATAATTCAAACTACTTAAGCGACTCTGCATATTCATCAATGTAAATCGAAATTACAACCAATTTGCTTAATCTATTTTGTATAATAATTGAATTTAGTTCAACTGATAAAGGATCGCAAAACAGTAGACACAACCTGCATGGACGGCCAGTTTTGAGTTCAATGTACTCTTTTTGGATGGGATGTATAAATAAACATGTGTTTTATTTTTAACTTTTGCACAGGCTATATCCGGACCCCGTAACCAGGTCAATTCATTTTAGCAACAAGTTTTTAAAGTTATATTGACTCTGCTGTAACGTAAAGATAAAAATAAAATATTCTATGTTAATAATGCATAAGATTGAAAATTAAGAAAGTTTTATTGTTTCTAAGCATTGACGATTGATAAACTACTAGACTGCCATTCACAAAAAGTCGAAGAAAATTTCAGTGCATTTCGCGTGTCAATCTTCAGTCTTTTTTTTTCATTTCTATTGTATCACACACTAGAAAACTCTGCCTAGTATACCTGTAAGCAGAGTTTTTTAGTTCGGACACTTTTAGAACTAAACTGTGAAGTCAATGTTTGAAATTACTCTTTTATCATACCTGTAAGCAGAGTTTTTTAGTTCGGACACTTTTAGAACTAAACTGTGTAGTCAATGTTTGAAATTACTCTTTTATCATCGTTTTTTCTATTTTATTCTTGCTTTTTTTATTTTAATTTTGCTTCAAAACAACCGAGCATAAGCTTAATATAGTTCTCACCTGAACACTCAACGGTTGAAACTTCCCCGTAGAGATAGCCGCCATTGCTTCCATAGCCCCGATGGTGCTGAACGCCCAGCACGCACCACAGAGCCCTTGGTCCTTTACTGGACCGATTACACCTTTTGCCCGCCTGAGGAAAAGAGAATATATAATAGAATAGAAGTGGATATAACGGTGACATTATGTTTCCTTTTTAGGGAGAAAATAGGGTGGATAGTAATGACACTAACATTTTACATCACAATTTACATTTATTTTAAATTACATGAAGTTTTTATTATCTTTGATTAAAGGAAAGGTTCATCAGACATGTATGTGTGTAGGTCTCGTTTAACCCTTTCGGTATGACACACCACAAACCGACTAAAATGTACAGCTACCTACAGTTAATTTTCTTTTTATAATAACGGTCAGTTAAAGTAAAAACCAACATAAAATCTTTAGAAACGTCTCTCCACATTCATACAGGATGTGCAAATAACATCCAAGACAACGTGCAAGATAATTAAAAAAAGTATTGAAATTATTTTATCCAAACAATTTTAAGATACCTGGATATCAGTTAGTCTTGTTATAATTAAAAGGAAAAAGGAAGTAGTTATAAATTAAAAGAACATTTTATCAAATTTCAAATTTGTATTTTTTCATGAAATACACGTTCTCTGTACAGGTTATTATTACTTAATAGTTTATACTTATAAACCTTCTACGATTAGTTCGAAGTTCGAACCCAGGATCTCATAGTTCTGATAAGGGATAATTTTGCAATAGCAGAACGTAACTATTGTATCGTATTACTATTATAATTATTGATATGTCTAAGTATTTGTTTTAAAAATTGAATAAATAAATTGTTTATTTGAAATTGTTTGTTAGAATGAAATACTTTTCTAGTTAGGTACTATATTCTCAAAATAAACCAGTCAAACAAGATTATTAAGGTACAAATTACCATAAATTAACCGGTCTTGGTATGAGCTACAATTATATTTGAAACTACAAAACTCAAGGCAGGATACGGAAATATTTGTTTTGTATCTATCTATTATAGGTATCTATAGAATACATTTGAAGACAATTATTGTTATTCTTATAGCGGTAAAAATATGCTCATAATATAATGCAAAAGAATAAACACCTTTGTGTTTGATAACGTATTAAAAGATAAGGATTGAATAAAACTATATTCATTAAAAACCTGATAACCTTGATCGGGATCAAATTCTTAAGACGCCTTGTTATTTTACGTAAAATATTCTTTATTTTTTCAAATTAACTAATATGATAATTCTGCATTATGCATTATTTCATTCATAAAAAATACTTTTGCTTTTTCTTGCGATACTTTTTCCTGTTATACATACATAATTTCTATGAATTATTTTATTATACCGGTTATTTTGAAGTTTGTATCAACGTGATTTGACTATCACAATATATCTGTGGTATTTGGTACGTACCACTTAAGTGCAAAATGGTGATTTTTGAGTATGAGCGTTTGAAAGTTTTCACGGTTGCCACCCTGTTGCTACAGATCGGAATAAACTCTTGAGTAAAACAAATTTATGGTATTTAAATGTTTATTATGTTTAAGTTTTGAACACTTACAAAAAAAATAAAAAAAATGTTCTAGTTCAAGAGTAATTGTTACTTAACATATTTGTACCAAAAGAAAAAAATGTGAAAATGATGTGAAAATGTCTAAAACGTGTGTACTTAAGTGGATTAGAGCATATTTATTTCTACTCTTAATTAGTATTTATTCCTATTTTTACCTTAATGGAAAGGATTTTTCATTTTTTTTTCGACGGAGACATAAACAGACATTAAAAAACAAATATTATGGGGAAACGTCTTCCATACAAATAGATTTAACCTTATATAATAACAAAAACGAATAGGAGTGTGATTTGCCACAAATAAGTACCTACACATAAAAAAGCCAGGAAATATTGTGGTTTTCGTGCAATATGCAATTCTCTGATGCTCTCTCTACAAAGTAAAATCCTAAAAGTAGTGTGTGTGTGTGTGTGGTTCAGAAGTCACGGTAGTTTGCTTGCCTGCCGTGCTACATGCTGCGGGATCGATCCCATCAACCGACATGTACCAATGTGTCTTTTTCGGATGCATAAGTAGATTCTCTAATAACCAGAGATACATCTTCTATAACAAGAAAACATCATCATTTCTAATAACAGAAAAACATCGTGATGGCAACCGGGATTTTAGTCTGATATCACCAACCAGCAGTGAACAAGCGTGGTGATTACTGCTCATGCCTTCTCCTTGTGAGAAGATGCCCTTACCCTGCAAATAGTTACGAGCCACCACCACCACTACCACTACAACATTCATTCATAGTCGTCATCACTGTCACTGAAAGTCATAAGATTGTTTCTAGTTGGACCATGAGACAATGATTTGAAATAATCATCATAAATTGGATCACTTATTGGCAGGAGATCTAAGAGATCTTTGAATTTCAGAGCATCGATATTGATAGGCTCATTAGAGGCCAATGGCAAAGCCACTTCGGAGACTTCTCTCTTTTCTCAGTTCTCTTAAACCAGAAATACAGAAACTCTTCATTTTCACTCAAGGAGTATTTAAAATCTACGTCATTAGACTTTTCATACATCAACCAGAAAAAAAAGTTCTAACCAAATATAGTTTTGTCTGTTGCAGTATTTCTTTTGATAAAATGAGTAGGTAGCCAATAGTTTCGAAACTGGAAAGAAGTCAGATTCATTCATTAATTTTACATCATGGCGATTGCTGATCATTTTCATTTATCTCGGGGATCGGAGATGGTGCTGTTTCTTTTTTGAATGAATCTTTCAATATCTGCTTAACAAGCAAGATATTATACCGTTTTTGACCTGGACAACACTGAATATAAAATAAGCTACTCTACTTCTTCTGCCAAACCGTTAATAAAATGCCATAAGCATGATGCGATTTCATCCGCACCTCTTTGAGCTATTCCTTCATACATAACATAATGGAATGTTCGTTTAGTAGTAACTTTGCGGATTTTTAAATTAAAAGTCCAAAGTTTCTTTTATAAAAGGCTACAGATGCAGTTAAATTTGGAATCTGTAAACAAACAGCTTTTATCTTTTAGTTTCATAGTGAAATGTTGCCTTATGTTCCGATCTTTAAATCGATTTAAAGATTGGTAAACGTTTCTGAACACACTAAGTCTAAGAGATCTTGCATCACATGCATGTTTCTTTATATATCAGTCCAGGCTTCGGACCTAATGTCTGAAGATTTAAATTATGTGCCAAATAACGTTATATTTAAGTAAGGGAGAAGACCTGGTAAGTTCACAAATAATTTTATTTGATTTGGTACAAATAAGTTAAGTGATGATAATAATTATTCAAGTTTGGTCTAATTATGTTAAGTGCTCTTACGTTGTAAATGGCCGTTCGTTTGTTGAGTATTCGTTTTAAAAGTCTATGTTAAGTTATATTAATATATTTGTATCAAATAAAAATATTTTTTTTTGTACTTAAGGGGTTTTGATACAACCTATTTAAGGTATTTCTACTATCAGTAGGCTTATGTGACATAGACCAAACGAAAGAGGACGTTTTTATCAGTATAGATGGCCAGAAAACAAAAAATGGCCATTTTTGCACTTACGAGGTATATACCAAACACCACAGATATAAAATATTGAGTGGGCCTGCAATTTAATAAGCAAGGAAATTAAAGGTTGGAATGAGGTAGAGCCTTATATATTTTAGACCGCACGTTAGCAAACTAGATATTTAAACCAATATTGGACAGGTGATGTTTATTATTAGATAGTGTTATAGATGAGATGGATTAAGGAATATAATACCATTTAAATTATAATAATATATGCATTATGGCTAGTCTTAACGATGTTGAAGATAAATCGAAAACGAGTTTTTTTTCTTGGTAGCGTTTTTATTTTTCTATGGCGTGAAAGATCATCATAAGGATCCATCTAAGGATCATCTGATTATCATACAATCTCCTTTAAAAATAGGTGATATAAATAAAAAAGGTAATTTTACGTTACTATAGTTTTTCTATATTATTGTTTTCAATATCATAAGAATTGATTACGTCATAATGTACTGAGCTATAAACTTACTGAGCTATTTCACAATTATTTATACCTAGGTATTTATAAAAATATATAACTAATAGGTAACTCTTTGTAAATTAAATAAAAAGCGATGCATAATTCCGGATAAAAAATATCGGTTTACATACCTATCATGTATCGTTGGTATAATACGATCATGTGCATTTTAACTCCTTAGCGATTTAAAAATGGCGCCGAGTTCAAAAGGTCAACCTTCTACTTAACGCAACAAGGAAATCTGTTGATATTATAATATTATTTATTGTATCTAGCTGACTCACATATTAACCGTATAAAAGTTGTACCCATTTCGTGGTTCAAATAAAATTTTAGCAAACGTCGGTTAAATGTACGCCCTATTTATTTTAATTGAAGCAGATTTTTATTATTTAATGATAAAACAGTCACATTACATACCAAACAGTAAACAAAAAATTAAATAACAACATGAATGGCACAGTTAATGACCCTAATTATATAATACTAGGTATGCCGCGCAGTTATACCCAAGGGCAAAAGTAAGTACTTACACAGTACATATTTTAAAAACCGTCACTGCTAAGTATAATCAAAAACCGTTCAGTGGTTTTTGCGTGAAAGAGCAGAACATACATACAATATAATATCATGTATCGTTGGTATAATACGATGTTTTAATATATAAATATTTTACAAAATTTCGCGTTAGAATTTTAGTAAGATTATGTAAGGGGGTGTGTATTGAATTGACCATATTAAAGTGATGTTCATTCAGTGTGATATAAAGAGCACTTTCATCATATCAACGTCAATTTATATCACAATATTCAATTGATAAATGGTAGAGCTTGTAAATTTCAATGTATGTAAGTACAATGTACTTAATAAAACTTACTTGGTAATTTCAGGATAAGCTCTTTATATTGATAGACTTAATATAGAAACCAGTTTATCCCACAACTTCTTTTAAGTTTTAATATTCAAAAGAAGACTAAAAAACCGATACAGTTTATATGTGCCCCTCTCCTATCATCATCCTGCGCCCTGCGGTCTCAATAGTATGATACTTTAATAGCATTAGTCAAATAATTTGGAAAATCCAAAAGTGCACGCCTCATAATTTTTTTTTAATAAATATTTATTTTTATTTATTTTATTTTATTTTAATAACAATTAAACCACATCGAATCAGACCCTGAAAAATGAAAGGGTTCTATTTCTGAGCATACTCAAGCGTAAGAGAAAAAAAAAGACTCGATTAGTAAAGTATTTCGGTCGCTATCGTGTTAACAAGAAAAAGGATCCGCACATACAGACACACGGACGTCCAAGACAGAACTTTTGTAAACTGTTTTTTAACTAGTTTAAATAACAAAAATGAAATCAAAAATATCATGAACGTTAAAAATAGTGTTTTTTCTTAATATGTGTGTGTATGTATTATCTTACAAGTGCAATGTATGATACATAAAGACATTTTAAGTTTGAAAAATCAGATGTTTTGCGCGAAGTGACAGTAGTACCCACCTCAACGCTTCGCTTATGAGGCGTGCAATACACGGGTCTTGCTAGTTGTTTTAGCTTAAAAAATAACAAACATCCATCCATCCATCAACATACTGAAATAACTCACCAATCAACTTGAAGTGGCAGTGCTGCTCTTTTATTCCGTATAATAATGTACACATTATCATGAGTTTCATTTGGAGTGCGGCCTTCTTGATTGCCAACCCTATATCTATTCCTATCATGGTTTTCTGTATCGTCCCAGGTTTTAGTAGACTGTCGTCTATTTGGCTGCTCATCAGATAGATGTATTTCTTCGAACTCCGCTTTGGACATATCTGACAAGTGAGTTAAACCATATTTAGCTCTTTGCTGTTCTGGCCCTCGCGATTTTGAGTTCAGATCGTCTATTTCCTGAACTGAAGCCTGTCAAGATATCATAGATTATAAACACTTGCGTTACATTCTCAGTTCTTTGTTAATTAAATTATTGTGTGTAATCTACTTATGGTCGCTAATTATTTGTTGTGTTTCAAGAAATTCAGTTTTATGTATTATTTAAAATATTTATATTATTATGTGCATAAAATTGTTATATATAAGAAATAGTTTATATTTCTTGAATTTTAAAAATTTCATATATTTTATAATTATTGGGTAATAATTTATTATTATTATGTTATTGATATTATATATTTATTCCTAAATTGTAGTACTATCCTTAAACATTATTAATGAATATAAAACAAAGTATCTACTTTCACTTATACCTATACTCATTATATTGCTGTTGTGAACAGAAATAACTTTATTTTTTCATTGTAGTGTTAATAGTTTTCTTTCACTTGTAAGAAATAAATTCCTCAGCTCTATGATACTTATGTATAAAATAATGTAGCTATTAAAGTATTTAAAAGCTGATTACTACTGTATGTGTAAAAAAGCAAACTAATGAGATGTGAAATTGTTTTAAGAAATTTCACCATCTGACATAATTATTCCTACTATTAAAAAGGTATTAACTTGTAATTATTATTGGAAATGACATTACTTACTTATGTACCTACATTTAGATAATCTTTGATACAAGTTTTCTCAAGCAAATTGTTGACAAACAATTAACATAGTATTGTAATGCACGAATAAATTGCAATAATTCACTTATAGTAGAAACTCAACTGAATACTCAATTTGCTAAGAAACTCACCACGAAGTGCTCAAATCTTGTTTCATATTCCGCTGGGTTGTTTTTATAAGTTTTATTGTACTTTTGAACATATTCTTCAAACATTGGCCGTAACTCCTCTTTACTCCTACCTCCGGGATAGGAAAGAGGTATAACAACCAATAATAAGCACGCCAAAGCAAAGGCGAGAACCCAGTTCCACCATTTTTTCATTATAAAAAATTGTTGTAAACTTGCGAGTTTGCAAGTTTATACACACACAAGATACGTTCTGCCGCCAACGAACTCAACTTTCGAATGAGGAATAGACATGGGTAGGTAATGCGTGTAATAGTACAAAAGTAATATCACTTTGACACGTAATGCAACATCACGCATTACGCATCAGATACAAACATCACTCGCATCACTCACTTTTTTTTATTTTGTTGTACATTTGCTTGCGTTCATTACAATTATTAACAAACAACATAAAGTACGTGGCCAAGTATGAAGGAAAATCAACTACATTTTTTAAATATTTACTTAAATTGTAATTTTACGATATGTAATAACTAATAAGTATTGCAGTTATTATAGCTATTTTTCAATATGATCTGTAATACTTCACGTATATCACCTTAAACATTACTCGGTCATCATTTCATTAAAAATCGATCGGGTAATGTGTGATGTTACGGAGTAATATCACCTCCGTGGAAGAGATGCGTGATGTTGCATTACTATTTGACGTACTGTTTTGCGCATGTCTAATGAGGAAGGCGGCCCGCGGCAGCGGGCAGGTGCACAGATAATAACAAAGACATATGACAACATTCAATTGACTTTGACAGTTGACAGAAGTGTAGACACAGAGTAGTAATATTCTGCGATTCCTGTATCTCTCAACTATGTAAACTTCTTTCAATATAGGATTGAATAGTAATAAGCGTCGAAAGTTGAAAATAGATGAGACATTTCAACAAAAAATGTTTTATAGTCAATAATTAGCTTTACATTAAACGTATAAATGTGGAATGAAATATTATAAAATATTAGAAGCAATATTATTTCATTCTATTACATTCCATCCTTTCTTATGGATTTATATTTCGTATTTATTCGTTTCCTTATTCCTAAGATAATTAAACTTTGTACTGAACTTAAAGATGATAGGATAGGATTTTCAATAATAAAACCACACATTTATTACAAATTATTTATTGTATCATAAAGATGTACTAATTTAAACCTTACAATCTAATATACATACAAATTCGCAAAATTTTCACCAACATTTTTGCATGTTATCCTCTAGACAATATTCATTATATTGAAACATAACATTCTTGTTTCAAATACTCATTACACTTCTAAAGTACCTAAGATTCACTTTTAATCACGTCAAACGTGACGAAACCCCACCTATGTTCTATAGACGCCCCAACTCCTGATGTCTTACACAAAAACACATCATTGTACTTCTGCAGAATATCCAATACTGTCCCCTGAGTGACATTTGGAGTCATAGACCTGACATAGGAGACCAGATAATCCAAGGAAGCTCCTAGTGGATGGACCATGAGGAATGCAGTCAAAATGCTGATGAGTTTGGCTTCAGAAGGTGGAACTGCTGGTCCTGTGGTGATCACTTTGTTATCATCAGGTGTGGGAGGTGGTGGCATTGGTTTGATGATCGCTGATGGCTGGACTGGCTCACGTTGTGGTATCGGTAATGGAGGGTAGACCTAAAAATAGTATTTTATAAGAATTATAGAGAAAACCTGACATAAATTCATTACAGTCAGTATTTGGTAAAAAGATATCCCAAGTTCATTTTTCTGAAGTATGTAATTAAGTTAGTAATTTCATTAAAAAAAAA
>CAJQZN010039766.1:0-12090 GCA_907164685.1 Colias eurytheme
TATTATACTTTTTTATACATGTGTTAGTAATAGTATTGAAAAAAAAAAGTTCAAATTATTGCTAAAATATTTCCTCAATCACGTGTATTTTTTTGGATATGCAATACGGCAACACTGAATGGCGTCGTATTTTCGTAGAAAAATTTTTCGAAGTAAAGGAGAAATTTCGAATAATACGATACTTAGTGATGGTACGTGATCCCAGTGTCTTTCTTATTTTTTGTTGTATTATTTTTAAATAGTTTTATGACACAAATAGGCATTTTACTTCAGATTTTGTTCAAAATCTTTATAAAATATCGGTTCACCCTCTCCACACAATGCTTGTGACACGACTGCATAGAGTAATATAATTTACGGGCACGACTGGCTTGGGTACCTACGCCGAATTCGGCGTACTATAAGTTGCCGCATTTTTCAAGTACGCCGGCGGTATCTAGTCGTAGCGCGCGCGCGGAGACCAATCCATAATCTAAGCTTTCAACCTTATCCGCATACAAATCATCCAATTGCAATGGTATCTCATGAATCGTAAACTTAGTTAGCTGGTTGAAATTTTCAGAGATTATAAACAACAAATAATACAAAATTAAGGTTAAGCAACAGTTGGCGCTTTTATAAATTGGATGGGTGAGTATTTTTTTTCAAAACATACGGACCACATAATAATTTACTATAAGTAATACGGTTCGCGAGCGGTTTAGGAATTGCTGAAAATTCAAAACCGCATGTAATAACGAACTGCAGAGTGCGGCTGGCGTTTTGCTTAATTTTATATGAGTACCAGTTACCACCATAGATTTCAAGCGAGTAGCGTGTTGTTGCTTTAAATTGTGGCGGTCTGCAAATCGAGACTGAATAAAATCCGAATGCGTTTAATATAATATATTGTTCCAGTATAAAGGACATAAAAAACCGAGAATCAGCCACTGAAAAAGGCGAAAATAGATATGATGCGCTTGTATAGTAAAGTTTAAACTTATGTACTACATTTTTGGCGGTTTCAAAACTACGATGACTCGAAGGCTGATTTTATTCATTCATATTAAACTATTTCTCACACCATAAAAATTATAAGAGCTAGCGCGCACGAGCAACTGTCTCCGCAACTATTTTGTCTCCGCAACTATTTTGTCTCTCCCACCTATGGGCTAGTATGAAAGTGCGCGCACGTAGCGACGCAACTCCCCATACAAATTGATGGGAGAAACAAAATAGTTGCGGAGACAAAGTTGCTCGTGCGCGCTAGCTCTACGGTTTAAAGAAAAACACATAGACGGTCAAAATTTTTATTTAAATATAAAACACATACTCTTGGAATATAAATATACTGTTACACTAGAACTATCGTCGCTTCTTGTGCCCCTTTGTCGGGCCTTTAACGAAGCACCAGTCCACTGAAATTGATTGTCCCAAGATATCTGCCCCGTCTAGGGCTTCACGTGCACTCTGAAAAAAGTAATAGGTTATTTTTTATAGCTAAATGAATTGGATTGCCCATCGAAAGGAGATGTTTATAAAAAGTAGACTATATATTATATCACTATATCCTATCTGCAAACACAAAAATCATACCATTAAATGCTCCGTTGCGACGAAAATCTTATTCTACTAATATGTATTATAAATGCGAAAGTTTGTGAGGATGGATGTATGTGTAATGTGTATGTTAGGTACTTTTTCACACAAATACTAATGAACCAATTACAATGAAATTTAGCACACACAAAGAGGGTAACTTGAATTAACACACAGGATAGGTTTTATCCCGGAAATCCCACGGGAACGGGAACTTTGCGGGTTTTTCTTTGAAAACGCAGGCGAATGCTAGTTTAAAATATTTTTTAAATATCTTATACTTACAGCTGCTTGCTTGTATGTTTCATATTCAACTAGCGCATATCCTTTGAGGAAACCGGTACGACGATCCAGATTTAAATGTATGTTTTTGATCTCTCCAAATTCTGAGAATTGATTCTGTCAACAAAAAAACTTATCACTACATAGTATAAAACAAAGTCGCTTTCTCTGTCCCTATGTATGCTTAAATCTTTAAAACTACGCAACGGATTTTGATGCGGTTTTTTTTAATAGATAGAGTGATTAGAGGAAGGTTTTAGGGTTTTAATTTATTATGTTTTAGACAAAGCGGGCGAAGCCGCGGGCGGAAAGCTAGTGTAAAATATTTTCCCTATGATATTTTACAACTAACAAACTAAACATTGTTTACCAAGTATTGAAATTTAAAAATTTTACAAAATCGGTCACATACCATAAAAAAATTCGTACATTAACCTGATATAAACTATATCAAGTAAGAGCTTATAAATAATGCTTGCTTTTCACATGAGACAGATGTTATTTCCACTGTGCGGACAATGTGCATTATTTTTATGCATGAGTGTCCTAGTTAATCTATACTAATATTATAAAGCTGAAGAGTTTGTGTTTGTTTGAACGCGCTAATCTCAGGAACTACTAGTCCGATTTGAAAAATTCTTTCAGTGTTAGATAGCCCATTTATCGAGGAAGGCTATAGGCTATATATCATTATACTAAGACCAACAGGAGTGGAGCTACATGGGTAAAACCGCGAAGCGCAGCTAGTAGGTAATATGAGTGTAAGTTAGTAAAAAAACTTTTTTTTTTTGATATTACTGCGACCAGGCAATCTGTTAGGTAACAATTGGCCTTTATATTGTTTGGAACTCCGTCCGGGAACATTGATATTGTTTCAAGGGGCTCGTCCAACGACTCCACCCTTGTAGTCCAGTGTTATTTTTGTTTTAGATTAGAATCTTTTAGCAAGGTTTGTGATGTCCTGTCTTTTTAGCCTGATGTATTGTTGGCCTCCCTCTCCACTTAACGCTTGAGCAAGGTCGTTGGTGTGTACTGTTAGCCTTTCCTGATATTTCTGGCTGCTTTCGACAATTTGTTTTCGAACTATGGCTATACCGAGATCAAGGTACATGTATTTATTTGCAATACATTTGGGGATACCAAGTATTGTTCTGAGAACCTTAGTCTGGAATCTCTCTAGGATTTTTAGGAGTAAAAAAATAGTTACCTGAATATCTTCCTCCTGTGCTTCTTCATGTACATTACTGACAAACAAAATCCAGCCTTCTACTGATCTCTGTGGTCCTGGTGTGTTACCGTCGCCTTCTGGGGCTAAACTGTCATATCTACGAAGTAAAAAAGTAAATAATGAATATAAAATGACAAATTTTAATATGTAATAGTGAAAATTAGAATGGGATGGAACGGAATGTTGGTATTCTGCAAAATATTACATACTAGACTAGCTGCTCCGCGCGGTTTCACCCCCGTGGCTCCACTCCTGTTGCCCGTAGCGTGATTAAATATAGCCTATAACCTTCCTCGATAAATGGGCTATCTAACACCGAAAGAATTTTTCACATCGGACCAGTAGTTTCCGAGATTAGTGCGTTCAAACAAACAAACAAACTCTTCAGCTTTATAATATTAGTATAGATTACTACATTTTAACACCTATATTCTTTCCAAATCATAAAAGACATATTATATTGAACAAAAATAGAGATACATAGTTCAAAAGAATTTCGAATAAGATAAACTCATTAAATTATTGTATTGTTTCATTAGAGTAGTAAGATTGAATGAAATCTGCCCATTTCAAGTGGGTTAAAATCCAGTCTAAAGGAGTTGACCTACCACATACTGATACAGCTAAAGCAAATAAAAGTGTGATTAATAACTCAGGCCCCGGAACCACAGACACAATAGAAAATTTGTGTCGTGGACCGATCGGGCCACTTGGGGCTAAATGGGTTAAATATGATTCTGGATTCATATAGTATTGTATACAGAATTTAAAAGATAAAGTTATTGAAAAAAATAGTAAATTTTTTCGTACCTTCCTCTATTTCCCCTTTCAGCTTGTCCACCACCTTCAGATCCAAAACCACGACCTTTACGTTTTCGCGCCTTTTCCTTCAGACGAGCGATTCCCTCTACAAATATAGATAAAAAATATTAATTATCTACATAAATCACTGAAATCAATTTTTCATAAACATTTGAAACTAGAACACAATATTAGAAAGCGTAAATGATTCAGTGTTTGAATTAATGCTATTTTTGTTTTGTTGTTTTATAGATTTAGTTCAGTTTCACTTTGTGTGATATTGATATACCTATATATTCTAAATTAAATTTTTAAGTTAATGGTTTATTTTTATGCATACAATTAGGGACGCGGAACCGATTATACATAACCTATACTGTATTCTGTTTTGTTTAACTTGGTTAATTTATCTATATGATGTAAGATGTATCTTAAAACAATAAAATACATAATAAATACACTAAATATAGCGATAAACAATGTAAGATCATGCAAATATACGATAAATAAACTTACGCTCTCCATCTTCGTCGACTTCAAATTCCTCTGAATTTTCAATATCCAAAACATCTGCCATTATAGTTAATAAATTTGTTCAATATGATTAACTTAAATATACTTAATTATAACTAATTAATCGTTTTTAACACGTAAACCATAAACTTTAACAAAAATTGTTTTACGCTGAGGTTTTACGAGATCGGAGCGTGTCAAACTGTCAAAGCGCAAACAAACCAAACCAAAATGTTTGTCTTTTAACTATAGATAAAAAATTATATAGCTTCATTAAAAAAAATATCATCACATTACCTGTGCAGTGTGCACATAACGAACATATTTTAATCTTGTTTTAAATTTAATTTAATCATGAGGAGCAAGTTATGATGAGAATTATTTGTAGATAATCGAAGAAATTATTTAATATTAATTGCCAAGTACAATATTATTTTTTTAAGAAATCCTCTATAATTAAAGAAGGTAAATAAGAAGAATGTTGATGACAACAGTGAAATTATTGGCATAACGTCATGTGGTGATTTCGAGGGAATTTTAAAATTAATCAAGTAGAAATAATTTCGGATTTTTGTAACAAAATTAATAATGAGCGTTTACAACATGTGGGATAAAGATATTAAAGAACCTAGATTAAAATCTACATTATCACCTGAATGGATATTTCAATCACCAATTGCAACACCCCGTTCTTCTTCACCTGCAAGTAGAGTGGGAGAAGCAATATTTAATAAATACAATGAATTAATACATTCTAAATCAAATATTACAAATGACGCTAAGCAGGCGGAACCCATAGAAAGGCCATTTGATTTTGACGACGAAGAATTTGCTTTTGGTATAAATCTTCTGAACAAGAATGTAGCATGTGTTGGAGATAATATTACAAAGTTGATACAAATGGGTAAGTTTATTAATACCTCATACATTTAGTAATACGACAATGTATTGTGTATTATTGATTTACTTGCGGTCCGCCCTTGGTACATATTTTTGTTTTCTCTACATAAAAACCATCCTCATACTTCAAGGAATATAATAAAAAAAGAATTATTGAAATCGGTCGACCAGTTCACACGTGATGCCTTGACAATACGAAACGGGTTTCATTTTTATAAACATACTAGCGGTCCGCCCCGGCTTCGCCCGTGGTACATATTTATGTTTTCTCTACATAAGAACCATCCTGGTACTTCAAGGAATATAATAAAAAACGAATTATCGAAATTGGTCCACCCGTTCTCGAGTTATGCGCTTACCAACACATTTTGCGATTCATTTTTATATTATAGAGAAGCTTAGAGAAGATATGGAAAAGCATTTGTTATTGGACTATTTTGATGTGTGACTGATACTGCGATGTGAGGCTTTTCTCTGAACCTGTTTTCGCACTTTTCAACTATGCATTTACAAAAAAAAAGATATAGAAGATAGTTTATGTTCTAACAGCAAAGAACTAGCCCTTTCCGTAGGATTTGTTTTTAAAGTGAAACTTTTATTACATCGTCTCAAACTTTTTGGTCTGTGTAGCGCATGTCGCGTGACGGTCGAACCGTACGATAATTATCGTACAAATACGATAATTTTGTGCCTAAGTTTCACTTTTACCGTGGTTTCATAAAACCACACAACATTTTTTTTTATCTACTAACTAAACTTATTTACATAATATTTATATTTATGTGGCAATAATAGTAAAAACAATATCAATGTCATATTTTGACTTTTGTCTTTGATTTCCGAACTGTCATTTGTCAATTCTTGTTCTATATTATCGGGATGTGTTTCTTGTTTTGATTAATTGGATTTTTATTTCTGTAAAATATTTTAAACAGGAAAAAGTGGTTTAAGTTGATTATATTGTTGAAGTAAAATACCAGAAATGTCTCTTAAAGATACAATTATTACATCCATGAGCGGTAAGTTCTTTACGGTTTCATATTTACATAGAGCCGCGATGTTACATAATTTTGTTTTCACCTAATTTCTCTTTTGTTTGACACATTTATTTAATTTTAGACGCGGTCTGATCTACTTTTTCAGTTCGTCCTCTGTTACATCATTTTTTGGCCAGTAAAGCCAGCGATATTCTTTAAAAATGCCTCTTGATGATTTCGTATTTGGTATAGTTTGAGTGATTTATAAAATCGTTGTTTGACGTTACGAATTGGTTTGAATTGTAACTAATATAAAAGAAGGTTTATTTTTTGGGATTTTTATTTTGTTACTGTTTTTACTGTATTTATTTTTACATAACCTCACTTTGGACGTGAGTCTAATTTGATTTATTTAAAAAATATTCTATGCTAGTCATTATTTAGTTTACTTTGTAGGCTATTTTGCATGAGGATGTAATTTAAGCATGAAATTGTATAAAATAATAAAAATTCATATTGAATGTCAAGATTCATAGGTAAATAAGTTACATGTTTTAGAACACAGACCGGCATTTTCATATACAAATATTAATAATAAATTAACACATTCAAGTATCCATTTTGAATAGCTATGCAATAAAATTTTACACAAGTATAAACTATCATTTCACTAAAATTTGTGTTCTTTTTAAATTATTGTATACATATGTATATACCTAATACTTATGTTGTATGTGTAAGTTAACACAATATATTAGGGCAGTTACTGTTGCCAATTACTGTATTTGCCAAAAGGGCTCTGACTCATGCACTGTATCCCAAAACAAACTCTATTAGTCATCATACTTATATGTAAATTTTTTGTGTCTTACTATTAATAAAATAAGAATGGTAGATAATAGAAAATTTAATAAGACACACATTTACATAACATATTATTCTGATACACACATACATAATATTAAAGGTGCTATTTTATTTTAATAATAATCTAAAATAGTGATAAGCAAAAAAATACATTCTCCAAAACATAAAACCCCCTTCTTTATTGATGGTGGTTAATAATTAAAAAAATGTTACAGCACAAGAGCCATGGCCAGACAACGTCAAGCTATTCCAGCCATATGAAGTGGAACAAATACTTCTACCGGACAATGCTAGCTGTCTGGCCGTACAAGCTTTTTTAAAGGTATGTTAATTAAACATAAATATGATAAGTAATAACTAAAAAACACACTTAAACTCATGAAATTATTGTATCGTCACTGATCCTTGATAAGTGTATAGTTTGAATTTAATATTAAACAGAGTCAAAATTGAGCACTAAAGGATGGTTAATACAAACATACAGGTGAAGCTAATGATTGAAAGGTGTAGTGTATGGCATACCATACATATATAATAAGGTGACATGATTAAAGAAATGTGGGCAGTTTAGTTAGCCACAATTCGATGTGCCACTCCCGTGGTGCTAATAACCGATCTATATCTTTTTACGTAGTATATAATTGTAACTAAAGTAATGTAATATTAGTCAATATATGTATGTCACGTAGACTATCGTAACATAGCCTTTTGAATAGAGCGGATAAACGCTTGGCATATTGTTGAATGACTAGCACGTTCATTGAATGACAACAGAATTTATTTTTTTCAACCGTCCACAAGAAGACGTTGCGAGCCGACGGAGCCCCTAATTTGAACCAAATATTCTGATTACGAATTCTCGTCATATTTAGGCAAAATAATACAATTTGTCTGCTACATACACATATTTTTCCAGATGTGCAACCTACCATTCGAAGTAGAAATGCGTTGGAACGCTGAATTCATGTCGCCCTCCGGCCGAGTGCCGTTCATCAAGTGTGGTGCGTTTGTGGTTTCCGAGTTGGAACCAATAGTACAGTTTGCTGCGAACAAAGGGGTCTCCTTATGTAGTAAACTAAGTACGGAGGAGCGGGCCGAGATGAGGGCGTATATGAGCTTGATCACTAATGTGCTGGTTAATGCTGAGGTAAGTGTATTGAGTGATTTTTTTTTTAATTATTGTTTAGAGATGGCTATGGATTCAAAATGAGATTATGTTACATACTAGCTAGCTAGTCTGGAAAACATAATAGTTCTGCCCCATTGCCCTGTTTACGGTTTAATTTCTTAATAAAAACGTAAAAAAACGTTTGTTGAATTGGTTGTGCTACTCTCGAGTTTTAAATTTTTATTGAAGTGGAACTTCTTTATCGGGGTTGGACAAAATTTAGTATAACATTTTTTGCGTTACGCCGTACGCGTGACATTTTTGCGTTACGCCGTACGCGTGACATTTTTGCGTTACGCCATACTCGTGACATTTTTAAGGTCATAAAGAAGTTTCACTTCTTACGTATGTACTCTAGTACACGCATACATTTTTTTTCTATAGATAATAATCGATATTATGTGTATATAAAAGTTCGCGCTAAATCTAAGACAAGAATTGATCTTGTTAAACTACTTTCCCTTGTGTATCTGATAATTTCTATGTATGACGTTTCAAAAAAGCTGCAAATTGAACACTTGTGAACTTAATTAAATAAAAAATATACTAATAACGCAAGTTTCAGTTTTGTTACTCTATAATTTCTGATTAAACGATTCCTAATATATCCCATTCCCAATTCACCAAGAAATATAAATTTTAATTTAACTCCTTCCACATTTTAACCATAGCAAATAATTTTTTTTATTGCAGCTCTACATATCATGGGTAGACCAAGAACAAACACACACATACACATCCTCACAAACTTTCGCATTTATAATATTAGTAGGAAGGATAGTAGGATAGGATTGGATAGGATTGTTTTAACTATATTTATTACAATCAACTTTCTTTTTTAATATCTGCACACCCAATCAATGGGTAGAATGTTTTACCCACATAACATTGTAATCAAAACATCTAAAATTTGTAACTATATTCTTGAAAATAAATATAATTTGAATTTGAATACAATTTCAGCTCTACATATCATGGGTAGACCAAGACACATACAACACGGTGACTCGTATACGCAACTCGTCCGTGTACCCGTGGCCCCTCGGTTGGATTCAAACGAGGTCCAAACGTAATAGTGTAGTGAAGAGATTGAGGGCGTTGCATTGGTATGATAAGACGTTGGAACAGGTTTTGGCTGATGTGAGTATGGGCTTGAAAAAAAAATGTTTTTTTCGAAGTGAAAACTTTTTTAGCTGCGTTGGGTATAAAATCTTAAACTCGCGTCAGGACACGTGACCTGATCGAAAAAGCGTAAGACGGATACCATTCCAAAATATCAAACATGCTCAACGTTAATAATCAAGTTTTCACTTCTGCCGGCACTCCCCCAGTGCAACACGTCTTTTTTTAAAGATTTTAATATTTTTGAAACTAGCTTACCGATTACCACCCGCTTTTTCTAAAACCTAATATTTTATATACTAAAACATTCCTCTTGAATCACTCTGTCTATTAAAAAATACCGCATCAAAATCCGTTGCGTAGTTTTAAAAATTAAAGCATACAAAGGGACAGAAAAAGCGACTTGGTCCTATACTATGTAGTGATATTTGAAGTGGTTGAAAGTTTTGTACAACACCCCTCGGACATTTTTTTGACGATCTCCTAACATTTAAAACAAAAAACTTTAATATTTGTATAAGAACAATGTTATTATTTTTTAAAATAATCAAAGAATAGTTTAACTTCAATATGTATGTTTCTATTTTTTAATAATAAGTCTTATTTACTAAATTATAATTATTGATCAGACTATTTTATTGACTCTATACTAATATTATAAAGCTGAAGAGTTTGTTTTTTTGAACGCGCTTATCTCAGAAATAACTGGTCCGATTAGAAAATTTTTTTCGTTGTTAGATAGCCCATTTATCGAGGAAGGCTATAGGCTATATATCATCACACTAAGACTTACAGGAGCGGAGCACTGCGGGTGAAACCGCGGGGCGCAGCTAGTGTTATATAATTAAGTAGTATTTATTAATTATTCCAGGTGGAACAATGCTGCAATTCTTTAAGTCAGCGGCTGGGTGACAAGGATTACTTCTTTGGAACGTGAGTAAAGATTTTTTCAATAAGTTTTATTTTTATATATAGGTATTAAAAACTACATACTTTAAATACTATCATCATGTCTATAACAATTATATACGAAATCCTTAATCGAGAACTATCCAATCACAATTAGCTTCGATTCTATTTCTATCTATTAGAAAAATCGCATCAAAATCGGTTGCGTTGTTTTATAGACCTAAGTATGTATGCATACGGACAAACAGACAGCGGAAAGCTTTTTTATAGTAAGTTTTGATTAGAAAAATTAAACTATTAGTATTCCCTTTTATATCCTTTTTCTTAGCCCTATTACTTCCCTTCCTTTTCCTTATAGACCTACTCCATTAGATGCTCTAGTATATGGACATATAAGAGCGTTACTATCTGCGAACGGTCCGAAAGCTACACTAATGATAAAATCCATCACAAGTTGTCTATTGCGTCACGTGAGACGGATGACCAATTTGACTATGATGAAATTGACGGTGCGTTTTTGGTAGTTAGATTTTTACAAGCAGTATATGATAATTTTGTCAGTCAGAAGTAGGTACCTATAATGTACTTATCACATGAAAAGTTCTTCTTTTGCTTTTTGTTTGAAATGTGTTTTAAAAAAATATTACTATATTACTATAAATAAATAAAGTAAAATTCTCTTTTTTCTTAATTTCCGTTCTTAATAAGTAGGTGTAGAAATTGAAGACTTAGAAAACTAGATATACCGTGTAGAAGATATTTTTGAAAAAAAGAAATATTTTTTTTGCTGTTGAAAAGTTTAAGAAATCACACGTACAAACAAATACTACGTACTGAGTGATAGTAAATATAAAATAATATTTATTAGCAAATTTTACATATTCGGTTCACAATTTTGCTCTGTCTTCTGAACTAGGTCAGAAAACAGTGCCTTCCCTTATGAGTTCATACAAATATTATTAAATACGTAAACAGAATAGTATAGTTTCAGATTAATAACAATATGTATTTTTTCACACAAATAAATGACCCACACAGCCGCAAGAAGAATATCTAGTCACACAGGGTTGCCAGCTATCCTCAAGAAGGGTTTCCCCCGAACGAGCCGTGTCTCGAACTAAACGGTCTAAAATGTGCATACGCAGTATAAGCAAGGATAGCGTTGTGTACAATAAGGACGTTTTTGGTTAATATTTTAATATTTTTGATATTTTTTTTAGTAGGATATGAGGGTAGTTGGTTAGATTATGGTTAGTTTGTAGCTTTTTTTAATAAGGGGTAAATATGTTTGTAATATCGGTTGCAATAATGATTTCAAAAATAAAATTACGCAGTTTATACCTACGCATTTTTGGCCTTTTTGCACGCCTCATAAGCGAAGCGTTGAGGTGGGTACTACTGTCACTTCGCGAAAAACATCTGATTTTTCAAACTTAAAATGTCTTTATGTATCATACATTGCACTTGTAAGATAATACATACACACACATATTAAGAAAAAACACTATTTTTAACGTTCATGATATTTTTGATGTCATTTTTGTTATTTAAACTAGTTAAAAAACAGTTTAAAAAAGTTCTGTCTTGGACGTCCGTGTGTCTGTATGTGCGGATCCTTTTTCTTGTTAACACGATAGCGACCGAAATACTTTACTAATCGAGTCTTTTTTTTTCTCTTACGCTTGAGTATGCTCAGGAATAGAACCCTTTCATTTTTCAGGGTCTGATTCGATGTGGTTTAATTG
>CAJQZN010039766.1:12100-29819 GCA_907164685.1 Colias eurytheme
TTAATAAATATTTATTAAAAAAAAATTATGAGGCGTGCACTTTTGGATTTTCCAAATTATTTTTTGTATTTATGATTGACCTCTAATGCTCGTTCTATATTTTTAATTTAATTTTTGTTTGAAATAAAATAGTATATAGTATTTTTAACTGGTAACATTATAGGGGTGATAACTTCATAATTACATAATATTTTGTAATATTCAATTGAACTTGGATATTTATAGTTACTGTTGGAATCATAATAATTAATAGGTATTTCCCATAAATATAAAAATTGGTCCAAACTACTGAACATTTCGATTAAATTATTCTTTATCTAATTTAGAAAACGGAATAAAATAAAATCACCTTTCAGGGTCTGATTCTACATTAAAAATGGACGCTTGCGATGAAATGAGTGTTGCCAGCTTCTTGAAGTCGCTAAAACAGGACAATGCTGGTTTCTTTAGTCCACTCCTTGTTGCTGATATTGATTAATTTATTTTTATTGACTGTTATTTAGTATTCGGTCTGACAAGGGTATTTTGGCGGTTTTATAAGCCTCATATTATAAAATGAATCCATTTGTTGTGTCTTTGATCGATTTATGCAATAAACTGTATAATTTGGGGACGATAATATAACCAAAGACAGAGCAGGCAATATTAGTTGTTTATCGTGAAAGATTATTTTTTGTTTCAGTCTTATATATGTTATGCTACTTACTACTGTATATTATTTTTTTACGCTAAAATATCTTTGTCACGTTGTTTTAACCAAGATTTAATTGTGATGGAAATTAATTGAACTTAGTATGTTCTGATAAAATTCATGTTGGTTTAATTAAAAGTTGTTTTTCGTAATTGTTTTTGTTTGATATAACGATTACTGAGGGATATAGAATAGATAAGGTGAGAAGCGATTTGTTTAGTATTTTACTTGAACGTTGCTTTGGTTTCATTAATGTCGAGTATATAGGTATGTATATACAAAAAAATACGATCTCTTCATCATTTAATATGTCAATTTATGACAAGTAGGCATTTATATACTGAGTTACAGGTAAATTAGCTTGGAGAAATTTTTGCATATGTAGTGGTGTGTATATTACTCAGATCTTAGAGCGCGTTTCCACTATATCGTTCTGGCCTATACAAAAATGTTTCGATATCCTAACATTACTATTTAATTTTATACTTATTCCTAGCAACACTTTTGTTTTCAATAAAAACAAGTTTTTATTTGAAAGAAAATGGTTTTGACTTTATAAAAAAAAATATATCATTCAATTTTACGTCCTTGAGCAAAAGACAAGGCGACTACCGTGAAACAATAAAATATCGTGTCCATAATAATTTGTTTCATAATTCATATTTGACCATAATAATTACGAAACAAAACAAATAAATAAATCGTCACTTGATAGTGGAAAGTGGAAACACGCACAAAACCAGAATAAACCAGTTTACGCTGTCCGCACTCCGCAGGTGCCACGTGCAGTCGTTTGGTAGCGTTAGAACATAAAGCACATTTCATTCAAAAATTATAATTATTATGTACGTAGTTTAATTGATAAATTTTGTATTTGTTGATTGTTGTTATTATTTGTTATTATTGTTATAATATTTGTTGAAGTGAATTACATGTCCCGCAGCCGGAGGGCCCAAATGAAAACTCAGATGTACTTAAAAACTACATTTAATAGCTAAAATGAGACTTTTACACCCATGTCTGCACGATGCAGACCGGAGTTAAAGAATGAATTTATACAGTTTAATAATTATAAAGACGTAAGCTTGGATGCTAACTAAGGGAAATCGCATCCACATTCTATTCCCGTGCGAACGGCGTATTCAGCAGTTTTGTATGAAGGCAGGGCCATAACTAGTGTTTAATTTGTGTGTAAGTGCTGTAACTTTATATTGTTAATTCAATATGGCTCCAGTGTTAAAACATGGTCGAGGCAAGCCTTTGACTTCTCAAACTAAAGAATTAAACTTTAAATGTCGTTTCTTTTTCAGGTTAGTAAAGGAGAATGGGCAAATTGGGCCTGAAACTTGGGCTAAGACCAATACACACGAAATATTGTTTTTGTGATAGATCATTACACATACCTTATGAAAAAAATAAAATAAAAAAATAAATCAACCGGGTTCTTGTACAGTCAAGGCAAAAAGTTTTATTTATTTGACTATTATTTTGCGCACAATAACGGTGTTTTTAATTCGAGTGAAGTAAATATAAATCTAAATGTCAGTGGAGTGACTGAGTTTAACCACAAAAAACGTCTAACTACGTTGAATTATAATAAACACGGTATAGCGTACCTGTTACAAAACATAATATTAGTGTATTTCGGTTATTAGAAGGCTTAAGATTAGTACGTATTTGTAAGTGAAAGTGAATTGGAGTAACATAAAGATATTATCATTGTCTTATAACAGTTATTTACTGCAAAAAATATTATACACAAAGAAATAAAACTTGATGTGACTGTACAAAAACCCGGTTGATTATTTTTTTATATATATTTTTCCCGTTATCTATGTGTTTTGATCTATTATAAAAACAATATCTCATGTGTATTGGTCCAACTCAAGGGTTCAGGCCCAGCTTCCATAGTAAAATGCCCATTCTCCTTTTTCATTTTAGTAACATTGTTAATGTAAAAGTTATATGTATGTTAAATGTGCAAATATTAAAATAAAGTCTCCTCTTTTTCAGAGGAGAAACACATATAGTTTAATTTAAAATTCCTTATATATACAGGGTTACTTGTAAAACACCGGCAACCTCGCAGGACAAGATAGCTAACATCATAAGTAACAACATTTGTTCTACGACTTTTGATAATTTGTTAGATTTTATTTTCATACAAAAATAAATATTCATTTAATTTTCCGTCTGAATATTATAAACTCTACGCCTCCCAAAAATTACGTAAACAAAAAGCGAACGAGAGGGGGAAGGGGGCGTCGCGTCGTCCATCCGATAATTAATAGAACATAGACTTACAAATGTAAGGAGAGTACAATAAAAGTTTAAAAAATCATTTAAAAATAATTTATTGCGTTATGCCAAAAGTCGTAGAACAAATGTTGTTACTTATGATGTTAGCTATCTTGTCCTGCGAGGTTGCTGGTGTTTTACAAGTAACCCTGTATAAAATAAAAACTAAAAATAAAATGTTGTTTTATTTTATTTGCTGACCATACACTACTACAAACGCAAAAATTTCTCCAAGCTAATTTACCTGTAATTAATTTAAACTAGACATGTGGTATTTTTACACTATTATATATTTACTGTTTTATAGCTTAGATATTATGTTTTACATAGGTTTTATTAGTCAATAGCCTGTGTAAAATAAATTTTCAATAGTTATCATGGTAGTTATATAATTTAGCTAAGATAATTTGTAATTAGATTAACCGTTTCATATTATTTTCCTCTTTCCAGACCAACGGAGCTAGACGCATTAGTGTTCGGGCACGTATTCACAATAATAACAACGCGCCTGCCGTGTAGGAAACTAGCGGAGACCGTCCGAAGACACGAGAGCCTCGTCGCGTTGGCCAAACGCATAGACGAGCAGTACTTCAAACGCGCATAGCGTGAGGTTTTCAAGGACATCTCCATAGCTTTTCAGAGTCCTTGAATCCCTAACTGTCATTTCCCAATATAGTATCGTCTTACTGGACCTTTATTGTCTATGCGCGTGTGTTTTGTTGTCTGTGGTCGTCAGTGTCAAACGTCAGGTAGTTACGTCAAAGTTGAAGTTGAATTTGGCGGTATTTCGGATGTTTATTTTGTTGTTGTTATGAATCGAGTTGTAATTGTTTGCGAGTTTATTGTTAATTGTGATATGCAATAAATGATAAACTTACAAAAATGTATATTTGGAATGATTTGTGTGTGAATATAGTATTAATAATGTGACATTATTTTTTGTTAATGCAATGTTTTGATGATTCACATACAGTCCGCGCCAAACTTTGTGACCGCCTTGAATATAGACGTGAGTCCGAACTTGCGCATGGTACAGTCGAGTGGTCAATACGTAATCAACCAAACAATTTTATAAAACATTTTTTAGCATATTGTCAATTTATTTTTATTTGTTGATTATAACATCGTTCATGTTTATTTCATAGGTTATTTTAATATAATATAAAATGTATATGTTATTTGTAAAACATATAGGTTAGGTAATAATAGGATAAAATATGTAAATAAAAAACGATCGAACGAATTCTGAACGCGATAGTACTCGCAGAGCTCACAAGTGCGTGATTCGTGTACGGACGTAGCACTCACACTAAGGCGCGCGCGTCGCGGGTGAGAGGTGCGGGCGCGCGGGGTGTGGCCCTGCCCCCAAGCCCTTGTGCGTCCCGCTAATACCTGATTTTGTGTTTCTGCGCAATGCAATGAGCGTAGTTCGGGCCGGCCACAAAGTTTGGCGAGAGCTGTATTATACGTGTGCACTGTGGTAAATAGTAATTCTTAGTAAAATCCAATTTTTCTATCTTAAAAAACTATCGGCTTTGTAGAAATACTTCTCTTAATGTAAGTGCTGTAGTAATGCGCACATTTATTATTGTAAATTGTTTATAAAATTGATATTTTAGTTGATTATAAAATTAAGAAATTAATGCCTCTAAATTTCATTCAAACGAGAAATTCATAACTCGTAAAATTGTAATTTATTACAATATTCTTTGTGTAAATTAAATGTTTTGTTTCATTTTTATGTTTATATAATTATATTCATTAGGTAAGCACACTTAGTGTAGAATAAGTTAAATAATAGGTACTTAGTAAATTACTTATACAATAATAATTCAAGTACAAGCAAGTATTCTAGATGCTTAGATACAACTGTCCACTAATTTTGTAATGGGCATGGGCGTAGCTAGCCATGGGCTCAGGGTGGGGCAATCATATAAAATAATATGTAACTAAAAACAGTACCCGAGGTCTTATCCCGGTTAAATTTTAGGGTTCCAAACCTCAAAAGGAAAAAACGGCACCCTTAGAGGATCACTTTGTTGTCCGTCTGTCTGTCTGTTTATCTTTAAACTTTTTTCTCAGGAACGCGTAGAGATATGAAGCTGAAATTAATATTAAATACTAATGTCTACCGTCCCTTGAAGCTGTGAAAAAATCAAACTTATAAACCAACGCAATCAAAAGATACAGCCGTTTATGCTGTAAAATTTCGCAAATTGCGACTTTCGCAAGGGTACCTACAGGGTACTTTCTGTGAACACAGAATCTTGAAATTTGGTAAGAAGCAACATCTTATATGACAGATAGAAGAATAATTGTGGAAAGTATAAATTTTCTGTAACAACATATTATAAACAGGCTCATACGCAACCATCGGTGCGCAAGTTCAACTCGCGGTTTTTATTTCATAATAAAAGCCGGCCAAGTGCGAGTCGGACTCGCGCACCGAGGGTTCCGTACAAACCTGCAAGGTTTGTTACAGCTTAAAGGTATTATAGACCTGAGTATTTGGTATGAATTTCAATTTAATACCTCTACGCGTTTATGAGGAAATGGGTAGTAAGTTTAAAATTATTAAAAAAAATATATTATGTGATGTAACTAAAAATTTATGGTTTTCGTAATTTTTCCTTTATCTATGCTATATGACGTTGCTTCGTACCAAATTTCAAGATTCTGAGTTCACGGGAAGCACCCTGTAGGTTTTGATTCCCTTGCAAGTGTCGAAAATTTGCGGCATAAACGGCTGTATCTTTTGATTGCGTTGGCTTAGAAGTTTGATTTTTTCACAGCTTCAAGGGACAGTAGACCTGAGTAATTGATATAAATTTCAGCTTCATACCTCCACGCGTTCCTGAGAAAAAGGGTCTTGACAGACGGACGGACGGACAACAAAGTGATCCTATAAGGGTTCCGTTTTTTCCTTTTGAGGTACGGAACCCTAAAAAATGGCCAGAAGGGTCTGGCTGGGTGTTTTAGGGACAACACCCGGCCTTGTAGGTATCAAGAAATAAGTTAACAGTTGTGTCTTCTAGATACTACATGGATGTAGTTAATAGTAGACACAACCAAAAAACCGGCCAAGTGCGAATCGAACTCACGCACCGAGGGTTCTATACAAACATGTTTTTTTTGTTGTTACTTTAAATTTATGCTTTTCGGGAAGTACCCTGTAGGTTTTGTTTCTTGGGACCCTTTCAATAATTGAATTTTTTTTGCAAAAGCGGCTGTATCTTTTTGATTGCTTTGCCTAGTAGTTGGATTTTTCATTTTTTTTTCCTTCAAAGAATCTTAGATTTGAGTATTCGATAATGTTTTAAACAATACATCCACGCGTTCCTGATAAAAAAAGGTGTTGATAAACATATGTTTGGGGCTACTTTATTATAAAGTTTAGCTTTCTATAAATACAATAATTTGATTTATTAATTTCTTTTTTACCATGAAATATAGTTTAAAAAGTTTTTGGCCAATATCTCAAAAACTATCCACTTTGGGGCAAAAGTTATTAATGTGACCTTTTTTGTAGAGAATAAAATTTCGCATCTTTTCTACCTTTCGTAAATCTGAATGTTTTCCATTGCCCATATTTTTTTAGTATAGAACGTTTAATGTACGTTTTTTTAGTTTGTTGAATTTGTACCATTATAATACTATGCATGCCTTGAAATTTTCGATTTAACGCCCAACATAAAACGTTCTAATTATAACTCAAAAAGTACGGGCATTAGAAAAAAAAATCAAACAAATACTGTATTGTAGAAAATAAAGTGCTCTTAAAAAATGAATAGATGCATTTTATTGATTAATCAAATATTTTAAGAGTTATTAGCCAAAAACGATAAACCGGTTCATTAAATAGGCCATAAATCGTAAACGGTAAGTTTTACAAAAAAGTTTACAAGATGAAAAAGATGCGAATTTAATTCTCTACAAAAAAGTCATAATAATTTTTTCCCTAAAGTAAAAGAGAGAAATTCCTTCCTCGGAGAAATCGGAGAAAAAGATTGCGTTTGTGTACGCATAAGATAAATCATACCAGCTTTTTGTTTTGATCGCATTTTTTTGTCTACTGATGACTTTTGAGTGTGAATTTCTTACAAATATTAAGTATATAGTTAGTACCTAGATATTTTAGTTTTTTAAATTTGGTTAGGTACCTTCCAGGTCAGAGCCAGGGTGGGGCAAGCGCCCCACCCTGCCCCACCGTGGCTACGCCCATGGTAATGGGTATAATTAATTGCATATCTATGCAATAAACCATAATTTGTATCAACTATTTTTGTAAATCATTTATCATGTGCAATTCGATTTTGCCCTTTTTGTATTAGTCATAATTCAGATACATATTTTTAAATGTTTGTACTTACACTGCATTTATCCTTGTTTCTTTTATTAGATTTGTTGAGATTTTTTTTGTATATTATTTTTTGTTATCTGTGCACAAAGTTTTAATTATTGATTGTTGACTTTTGAATTAAACTTAGGTACCTTAATTTTTTAAGACTCCATCAACATTCAATCATTAGTTAATATTTATTAATAGTATTGTATAATGTTGTATCTCTAAGAATATGCAGTAAAATGCAAGCAGTAATTAAAAAAAAAATATGTATCTCTGTACTTATAAAATTTTTCTGATTTATTTAATGTTATGATTTGAAGTGAATAAGAGAAAAAAATGTCCATTTATGTTGGCCTATATAATAATTTCTTGACATGTTGAAGATCCCAGTTGCAAATTTATAAAAAACTATCAAATTTAAAAATACAACAATCAGGAGTATTTTTGTATGAACATTTTGTAGCTTCATAAAGATATTTTTAAGTTTGTTATTGTCGGCATTTTTGTTAATTCAAATAATAGTATGAAATTAATAAATATTTAGAATTTTATTTTGTGTTTCATTTATCCCTATTTGAACTATTTAAGATAAGCATTTTTGATTTTATGGCGTTATTTTGAGGTGCCTAATAATTTATAGTGTCCTTACCTGATACGAGTTTTCCGCTCGCGTATTGAAAGGAAACTCCGCATAGTTAAAACCAACCTATATTCTTTCACTGATCTCAAAAATGTGTTGGACCTAAGTAGGGATAAAAATTATCATAGACATACAATAAAACTGTAGTAGACTTCAATTCTGTACATTGTATAAAAAACAAATGCATAGGATAGGCACGGATGGGGCTCCAAACGGTACATGAAAGGAGCGAATGCTCATTCTAAAACATAGGTAACCCCAATACATACATTATACATATGTCAAATTCTTTTAGTGTAATCACACAAACTTTAAAAACTGAGTCCACGGGACTGTAGGTTTTGATTTTTGATTCCCTTGCGGATGTCGAAATTTGCGAAAATTTTCAGCATTTACGACTGTATCTTCTGATAACGTTGATATAGGTGTTTGATTTTATTACAGCTTAAATATTGTATTATAAACGTATTTGATGTGAATATTAATTTAATACAATGAGCTGTAAGCTTAAAAGTTAAAATTATAAAAAAATATTTTTTTTTATAATTAATGTAATTGAAAATTCATGTTTTTCGTAATAATTCATATATCTTTGTTATAAGATGTTACTTTGTAGTTTGTACCAAATTTCAAGGCTCTGTGTTCATGGGGAGCACTCTGTAGGTTTTGATTGCCTTGCGAATGTCGAAATTTGCGAAAATTTTCAGCATTTACATCTTTTGATTGGGTAGGCTTATAAGCTTCAGCTTGATATCTCCACGCGTTCCAGAGAAAAAGGATGTTGACAGACAGACAGCAAAGTGATCCTTTAAGGGTTCCGTTTTTTCCTTTTGAGGTTCGGAACCCTAATTCAGATTTCGTCTACTAGCTATTGCTTTAAAGCCAAAACAGATAGGTAGTAAAGATTTCAGTTAATTTTATTGGCTTGTGTTACTTGTTCATAATATATAGGTACAGGAGTATTTTTTGTTTATATTCAAAATAGATAATAATTGAACTCTTATAAATTATGTTTTATTGAAGGTAGGTATAGATGTACGAAAAACGAGAATCCAATGAGAATATGAGATATCTTTTTAAAATAGGTTTGACCTATTTAATATTTTCACAGGTAAAAAAGGTAATAGAGGTATAAAATAAAACACAAAACCTTATTGACTATATTTATTTGGTTTCCATCACAAAATAAAACGGTTGCAAGGTACCATTCAGCCATACTCATACTACCACCCAAACGGAGACTTATTTCTAAAAAAAATAATCGGTGGAGTACACAATCGCGCGAAAAAAAATAAAAAAAAATAAATTACGCTTTTTTACATTTCGCTTTTTACAATTTTTTTTTTCATTTACACAATCACAAATAAATACTGAAATGGAGAACAAGAATCTAAGACGTGTGCATTTTTCGTGTCTCCATGTTGACAATCAAAATGGCGGACCTACAGATGTTCTAATGTAGAACTTTTTAGTCTGTGGTTGGGCTAAAACCTCCTGGATTGGCTGAGGATCATTTGACGGACGCTGAAAGTTGAAACACCAAGACCGATGGCGGCAAGAGCTAGGGCTGATCTCGACACCATTTTTTCACGACTCGCTGGCTGTGGACAAAAGAAAAATTGATTTAATATTTTGGAAATATAAGCTTGTTTAATTACTTACTTACTTATAATTGGGACATTTTAAATGGTTGATTATTTATTAATTAACACTTTATTGTGCTGGGATACTTAGTCCTTAAAATTATAACTTTTATAACTTATAACTAGTCTATAGCACAGAAGGCGGCCTTATCACTAAATAGTTATCTCTTCCAGGCAACCTACTGTGTGGAGTAATATTATGAAAAAGGATTATGATATATTATGAATTATGATTATGTTATGGAGATAACGATAAATTCTTTTGTTTAGCTTGTAAGTATTATTATTTAATGTTCTTACGTCACGTAAAAATACAGTTTTAATTTGACTGACCATCCCTATGTTAATGTTTGTATTGAATGCAATAATATAATATTAAGGGCTGATTTTTCAATCCTTGGTAAATACTTATTCATCGAATAACGTACTAAACTACCATTTCAAAAGTTATTCTTTGGCCGTATTTGACAGTTTACGGGTGACATTGTAATATTATCGTGTAATACTTTATTGGGCGGATAGGTTATAACTATGGATTGGAAAATCGGCCCTAAGATAAATAAGTGGTGAATAATACAATACAGGCACACCAACACTATAGTCTACACCTATAGATATCACTATAACTATTTCTGGATAAAGAATTTTTACTCAAGATATATAAAATATTGTAACTTATATAATATTAGAATAAAAATATTTGCCAACGCTCACCGATATGTTTTACGCTGCACTAACAAATGGCGAAATCAATTGTATTTTGCGGAGTTATCGAATAAATTGATAAGATAATCAAACGGATAACCAAATAAATGTTCTAGAAATTATTATAGGAAAAGAAAGAAATTGAGACAATAAAGAAAGTATATGTAAGGACCTACTCAAATTAGGTAATAATATATTAAACTATTATAATTAAAGTGTATGTCTGATATTTTCCTAAATCTATAATAGTAGTCGCTGGGACAAGCTCAGCCCAGGTAAAAAAAAGAATGATACGCGGTAAAAATTAAACTTTCAAATGATCAACGAATTTTAATAATTTAAATCGCTCAAGTACCCGTTTTCAAGTTAAATCGTGTGTCCCTTCGTCCAGCATACTCACCACAACTCACCATGGAATCCTGATATTTCATGAATGTCAAAAAACTGTTCTGAAATAGTGCTAAATAGTGCCCAAAGGAAAAAAATAGTGCTCTTGTACTTGCGAAGTTATAGCCATAGTTCGATGAGTATGCTGGACGAAGGTTTCGCCCAGCATACTCACCTCCGTCCGGAGAATCTGTATACGCTTCAAACATAATTCATACTTCAAAAAATAGTTCCCAAATAGTGCCAAACGGTGCCCAAAAAGAAAAAACAGTGCTCGAATAACTTCGGAGTTATAGGCTTCGTTCAGTGAGTATGCTGGGCGTAGGTTCTACGCCCAGCATACTCACCTCAGTGCGCGAATATCGAACGAGCTATAGGTATAATTTACGTCTCAAAAAATTGTGCTTGAAATAGTGCCCAATATCAGTCCAATTTTTGCTTGACTTTTGACTTAGAAAACCATTAAATTTTAATGTAAACTTCTACATACTAACGTAAAATGGGGTACAGTCGTCGACACATGTTTTTGGACAAAAATATTAAACTTTCTAATTGTAGACTTCATGTTATTGGAAATAATTATGGTATTTTCTCACATGTCAAAAACTTTCGATTAAATGCATTATTATATATTTTATAAATAATAATAAATGAATGAAACTTTAAGCGTAAATGAAGTCTATTACTTCATTGCATTGTGTGTTTGTCTGAATAAAAACAGTCATTTGCAGCCAATAAAATTAATATCTTGAACATAAACATATTCATAAACATATTCATATTCATTTGCGTCGCGGGCGCCGCGCGTCGTAAGCCCCATACCTATTGACCGTACGTGCATCCATTACTGCCACACTATATTGAACTTTATCACATGAGGAATACAGGTCAATTCCGTAAACGTTGTGGTACCGTCCTTGATCCGGAAAATGATTATTTTGAATAATTTTGTCAGTTGTAATGTAAGCATTAATAACAGCAACTTTATTTTTCATGCATGATTTACTTCATTTGATATCTTAATCCTTCAAGCGCCGTGATCTAGACAAATATATAAAATCATTGTTCCTAGCTACCGGGGTCCCATGCGACGCGCGAAGGCTTAATCATATTATTATAAAGTATTATTAAAATAATGTGTAATTAATAATATTGCGATTCTAAAGTAAATACTCCCTTACATAGACAATATAACAAAACAAATAATTTACACAAGACAAAAATTGTTAGAAAGAAAGTTAATAATATTGTATTCGACTGTACTCAATGTAATGTATGTAGAAGTTTACAATCAAATTTAATGGTTTTCTAGGTCAAAAGTCAAGCAAAAATTGGACTGATATTGGGCACTATTTCAAGCACAATTTTTTGAGACGTAAATTGTTCCTATAGCTCGTTCGATATTCGCGCACTGAGGTGAGTATGCTGGGCGTAGAACCTACGCCCAGCATACTCACTGAACGAAGCCTGTAACTCCGAAGTTATTCGAGCACTGTTTTTTCTTTTTGGGCACCGTTTGGCACTATTTGGGAACTATTTTTTGAAGTATGAATTATGTTTGAAGCGTATACAGATTCTCCGGACGGAGGTGAGTATGCTGGGCGAAACCTTCGTCCAGCATACTCATCGAACTATGGCTATAACTTCGCAAGTAGAAGAGCACTATTTTTTTCCTTTGGGCACTATTTAGCACTATTTCAGAACAGTTTTTTGACATTCATGAAATATCAGGATTCCATGGTGAGTATGCTGGACGAAGGGACACTAAATCGTGACAAATAAAATCTTTACTCTTGATAAAATTATAGCATAGATTAGATAGTGAAGACAAATTCAAATTTCCCACCGCCAATAAAATCAAAAAGGTCATTGATATTAACGAAAATAACGCAAATAAATATTTATTTCGGGACATTTTATTGAAACGCGCAAATTTTTGGCGGTCAGCTGGTTGCGCCGGAGTGTTCGTGAAACCAAAATAGAAATGTGGACGCAAAAATGACAACACGTATCTTTCACTTTGTAACTCATTTTTGAAGCAAAGCGCAGTTTTACAATTTTATTAACAAGCTAATTTGCTCAAGCTTCCTAACTAATATCAAAACACAAGACACAACTTAAAAGCTTTTTAAATGTTATCTGACCATATAAGTATTTATGTAACTATATAGTATTCTTAGGGCTGATTTTTCAATCCTCGGTTAAAACTTATTCGTCGAATAATGTATATTTACCATTTTTAAAACAATTGCTCGTGTTTGACAGTTTACGTGACATTTTAATATTATCGTGTAATACTTTATTGGACGGATAAGTTTTAACCAAGCATTGAAAAATCGGCCCTTAGTTAAATAAAACTTAAAAAAAGTATGTATGTTCCGTTGCGGCCGCGGCGTGAAATAACCAAAAGCACCCACCATTTCTCCCAAAATTTTAAACTCAACACTATTTACGTCGAGATTTCATATTTATTCATGTGTTAATTTAAGGTATAAACTATTTCCAAAATAATGGTTCTATTATAATAATACATTATTAATTACACCATTTATTTAATACATACATAGTTCGTGCTCTCATTATTGTTAGACCGTAGCGGAACAAAGAAGTCATGTGATGATTTATTTTTGTCCATCATATTGTCGCTGGCGTTTCATCGTTAAACTATGCTAATGCGTATTGAATGAATTTACAAATACATTACGTACTAAAACATTTACTTGTTTCAACTAGACTTCCTTTAGAAGCGTTTTCGAATGTAAAATACATAAAAACCTCCCACCAGTTCGGAAAGCAGTTTCCACAGAGAAGACCCGACAAGAACCTCTAAAATTCCTCTGTCAACTAATCAGATTTACCCTAAATTAATTAATACATATTATATTTAGTTTTTAATTTTGTATGGATTCCGTCTATAATTCAAGGAAAAGTAGAAGCCAATGGAAATTCGTATAAAGTACTAACAAAAGAAAACATATAGTGAGCGACCTAGTCAAAGAATACATAATAATACAGGTATAAATTATGATACATACATTTTATAAAACTCGATAGTTGTGTAATCTTTGATTGTAGTTGTATGTATTCTTCAGACATTTATTTCACCGCCGAGGCAACAGAAAAACACTATACATAGGTACTTATAATAAGACATTTTTCTTGTAGTCTGGATCGTAATCTTTGGCATAATATTCAGGATATTTAGTCACAGTACGAAACAATTATCAAAATATTCCTTAATTATATTCCAAAGAAACATCTACTTTATAAAAATAAGTCGGGTTTTCCTTCCTGACGCTATAACTCCAGAACGCACCAACCGATTTCCACGGTTTTGCATTCGTTGGAAAGGTCTCGGGCTCCGTGAGGTTTATAGCAAAGAAAAGGTGTCTCTGGTTGCGAAACGGAGTTCGCCCGGTTTGCTAGTTACATATAGAAATCTGAAATACCCTTTTGGGCTGATTTTATATGAGTTTATAATATAATAGCGGTCCGCCCCGGCTTCGCCCGTGGTACATATTTCGCAATAAAAGGTAGCCTATGTTCTTTCTCAGGGTCTAAAGATTATCTGTGCCAAATTTCATCAAAATCGGTCCAGTAGTTTATGCGTGAAAACCATACATACATACATACAAACTTTTCCTCTTTATAATATTAGTATAGATTACAAGAGTCGTGTCTCTAGTCTTTGTCTACAGTTCTTTTCACATAAAAGATGACCGGGAACATTCCAGTCTATAATAATACCTATTACCTATATACAAATGCGCAACACTGCATCGCACTGCGCATTATCGACCAGCTTCCCTCTCTTATACCTAGATACCTAGGTTATCTATCTAGACTTGCGTTCTTTGATAGCCTGGACGCTTACGTATAATATGAAGTAGGTATGAAACTTTATCATTAAATACTATCACGATTTGCAATTAAACTTGACACCATTTATAAAGATAATGTTTATAAATAGGTTAAAGATTAAGTTAAAGAATGAGATATAGTTCTGTATATAATATAGAATCCTTGGTTCTCTTGGTCACGGCAATATACGTGTACGTACGACAATTCAAGAAAATATATCAAGTGAAAATCTGGAAATTGAAATAGTCCTAACAATTGTTTAAACTTCTCGGCTTAGACAATTTGTGAAAACAGGATATTATCTCTCGAGTAAGTAATAAATATTTTAATGTCCAAAATACTAAAACGTGGTTTCAATTGGAGACGTGCTTTACTATAGTTCCGGCGCATTAGTGCACATAAAAACAACAAGGATAGGTAGCAGTTTAACAGTCATAAAATCTAGTAGCCCTTTGCAAAATTCCTAATAAAATTTTCCAGGAATACAACATAGTCTTTAGAATGATATTTTTTTAAGTTCAGAAGTCTCTAATTTTAGAAAAGATAGGTGTCGTCCATAATTTATTTCATTTCATATGCATTCTTAAGTAGTAGTATATCAATGCTGATAATAGTAATTAGCAACTGTTACAAAGTTGCAATCAGAATAATTAACTATCGAAGTCTTCAATAGAGTTGAATATTGAAGAAGAACAACAAACAAAAAAAATGGCGATAGATCTGAAAGGTGTAAAAGATGCAGTAATTTTTAGACACATGGAGTTACAATTAGAGAATACCTAAAAATAACTATCTTTGTTTATCCAGTTCTTTCAGATGATACCTACCTATCTATATTACGAACAATGATTTTACTATACGAGAGATGATAATAAAGTATTTTTAAACATTGTTGACGAAGTGGCGCCAAAGGGATATAAATAATTTGGCCTTAAAAGTTGACTGAACACGTGAACAGTCAGGTTAATCAGTGTCTATAAATTATTACTAGCTGCGTCCCGCGGTTTCACCCACATAGCTCCGCTCCTGTTGCTCTTAGCGTGATGATATAATATAGCCTGTAGCCTTCCTCGATAAATGGGCTATCTAACACTGAAATAATTTCAAATCGGACCAGTAGTTACTGAGATTAGCGCGTTCAAACAAACTCTTCAGCTTAATAATATTAGTATAGATTATCGTATTGAATGCAGATCAGTTACATATTTAAGGTAATTAAAATTCTCTACATTTTCTACTATTATACAGATTAGCATGTATAGAACAGAGCTATTCGTTCTCTCTTCATGTAGGTACTTCGAGAATTTTCCTACGCTACAGAAATAAACGCAAAACGATTTCTAAATAACAATAGCGTCACTAATATCAGAATTAACCCACATGTGTATCGCACTTTTCGTCAGCAATAAGCCAAAGATAGATCGATATATTAACAACAATTCCGCTACGTATCTAACTACAATGATAAAAATAAATTAAGAGAATCACGATAAATTGGCGACCAGTCTATATTTATCACAACGACCAAAGTTCAATAGTGTATCTTTGCAATTAAACGCAAACTGGTAAGTGTAAAGTCCTAAAAGACAACTACGTAATTAATGCTAAAGGAACGAAAACAGTTTCATAAACAGTGCATTTAAAACAAACGAGCGAATGCTCATTCTAAAATTTAACCCCACTACGACAAATTATTTTAGTGTAAACAGGCGTAGAGCATTCTTTCGGTTGTTCTTAGTGATTTCGAAAAGATTCTATGCAATGTTCTTATACTGAACAACACTGAATACGAGTTTTCGTTTACACGAGTAGGTATAGTTAAGTTTATAGAATCTTAGGCTGGGTTGTCTCCTGGCAGATGCTTTTCACATTTGTTTCAATGATATCTTGGTATTGCTATAATAAATAAATACAATCTTTGCGGACAGGTCTTTCTTTGACCCGTTTAATATTTTCATATCTATTTAATATTCCCTAGATATAAAAGAGAGCTGTTCCGGTCTTGGTTGTGAAGCTCACATGACAGACAATATGCCAAGTTGGCAAAGCTGATATCAGGCATTAGTAACACATATAGCAGCTATCTGTTTAGGAATTTTCTCTCCTATGTAGTGATAAGACGGGTTTCTAAACTTTCTATCAATGACAATATTACTTGTGTACATTGTAGATGTGAAAATAGACGCTTGTTAGTATTGAATGAAATACGTTTTTAGCTTTGCGAATACTATAAAAAGCCTCTCCCATTATGCGCCGAACTCGAAAATGAGCACAAATAAAGATTATTTCCGGTATTTACACGATCTATTTCTTTAAAAGTGCGAATGAAGGGATACTCAATGTTTAATTACGGTTAAGACAATGTAGTATATTATTAATCCCGACGCAAGAAGAGGAGATGTTGTGTTTGACCGCTATGTGTGTTTTATGTGTCTGTCTGTGGCACCAAAGCTCGCAAACGCAAATACTTAATAAAATAAACATAATTGTGCACGAGAGATTAAAAGGAATTCCAATAACGTAAGTAATTATCGCTACCAATAGATTATCAGACGTTATTATTATTTAATCTACCTTATTAAAAATCTAGATCAAATAACATTACGATAAGCTGTTAGGAATATGTAACGGGGGACTATTTTGGCAAAAAATCATTATCTACAAATAGATATGGTTCGGAGCCAAACCTGACAACATGAATATGAAGTTGATACTTTTGAAGAGGTGTTCGATTACGATACTATCGTTAAAAATTTTAAGAGGCGACAGGCGAAAAGGCGAGCTTAGTAAGAATTATTGGATAAGAAATTATGACAATAATTACAATCATTGAGATGTTTGGATTTCCGATAATAGTCTAATATCCCACCGCAGGATTAGTGCATTCACAGTTTTTTTGCTAAAACCAAACTTTTATGTATATTTATAATTATTAGGAGAATATATATCGACTAGTCGATAATCGACTAGGTTGCCAGTTTGCCAGAATGCCCAAGTCCCTACAGCTACCAACAATTAATAACTAAACACATAATATCCCCACAAAATAATTTCTTTAATTCTAGCACCAAATTTATTTGTACGGTATCATTTTACTCTATTAGGGTGCACTCACACACATCAGTCACCGTCACGGCACGTCACCGGAC